>JACGDI010005819.1:1092478-1104575 GCA_014898725.1 Jacaranda copaia
GCCTCTATGATATGAGGTTTCAATTATTTTGTTGGTTGTGACGAGAAATTGGTATTAATGAACAATAAAATGTAATGGGTGATGAAATTGAATAATGAAATAAATATAATTAATTTTAAAAATAATATGTGCATTTTGATGGACTATAATATTTATTGATATATTTATTTTGCTAATGAGAATAATTTGACACAATTTACTTTTTAGAGTTTGATGGGAATGTGAATATTTTTTTTTTCCCATTAGTAATGCATAATTGGGCACAGATAAAAATATCCCATCTAGGATGTGGGATATCTCATCCTAAAGTGAATTATTTTATTATCGGGTCAATAATGTAGTTACGAACTTTGATTCGATGAATTATGTATGATATTGAATTAAATAAAATAATATATTCAATTTAATAATAATATAAATAGAATTTAATGCAATAACTTAATCCTTCGTTTTATGCTTTCTTCTATCTATCCTAGCAAACGAATTGTATATATAATGGATGAAATTAGAAACCAATAATAATATATCACCAATTCATTATAAAAAGATTCTCAATTATTATTTCCTCGATCGTTATTTCTCTCCTTATTTTTTTTATTTATGTGTGTGTGTGTGTGTGAGAGAGAGAGAGAGAGAGAGAGAGAGAGAGAGAGAGAGAGAGAGAGAGAGAGAGAGAGAGAGAGAGAGAGAGAGAGAGAGAGAGAGAGAGAGAGAGAATTAAGGGGGTAAAGATTGATAGCTTACTGTCATTTTAGCTTTACCTTTGCAGCTAATAACACAGTAATCTGAAAAGGGATTGGTGGTTTTCTTTTAACTTCTGGTAAAAAGCTTTCTTAATAATTTCCAAAGGAGTTTCAAACAATGATTAAAAATAAAAAATTTCAAATGTATGTCAAATTCGCGCGCGCGCGTGTGCGTATTAATTAAATAATCCTCAATAACTATTTGCCATATTTTTAATGAGTGGACAAAATTAATTCTATTTTAAAATTAATAACACCACAATTTTGTATTCAACAATGTTTCTTCTCCTTCAATTTTACCATTCTATTCTCTTTTTAACCATCTTTCTTATCATAAATTTTTCCTTTTATTTATTTTTAAAATTCATAAAACTACATTAAAATTAAAAATAAATTGTAGTATATGTTATAAAATAAATAAAACTAACCTTTCACCTAGATCCCATCTTGTCATTGAATAACCTGCTATGATTGATTGCATGATGTTCTTGAGTCTACAGAAGCACAAATTTCATATCATACAAAAATCCATTTTTGCAACAATTGTTACCCATTTTGCGCTGGCTGGATCTGAATTGAACAAGCACTTCAAATTCCTATACACACACAACCCCAACATATAAAAGGGGCATTCTCATTACAAGCCATGAGATGGTTTCTACTACAGCTACATCCAGAATCCCCGTAAAACTAGACATCAACATTTTTCACAATGGCCAGTCAAGAGCATTATAATTATGTGTACATTGGACGAGAAAATACAAATCAGGCAGTGTAATCACCGCCATAATACTTGTCTTCTGGATAGTACAAAGCCATCACAGTATTGCCTCCAAATTTCCTGCCACTAAGCGCAGACTTTGCCTTGGTGCAACCAGCAGCATCAGAGTACTCCAGAAATACCTGTGATTGTTTCATAAAGGATCCCAGATATAAACTATAACTCATAAGACATAAGGTAACCCCAATAATTGATTTTTGACATAATTACCAATTTCATGGTTCTATTTTTCCCCCCTAGCCTAATTTTAGGTTTACTAGTCATTAGCACTTGAATGTAAATTGTCAGCTGTTCTAGTTTTGCTAATCCCATTTTTCTTTCCAAAATTGATTCATATCAACTTCATTATTACACTTATCATATGCTTTCAATGGGCAAAATTAGTTCAGCACATTTCAGTCAACATAGTAAAAAGTAGACAGTGGTGGAGAAAAATAAGAATACTGTACCTTCCCAATACCTTCATCGTGGGCTACATTTGGAATCGGACGAGGAATGACAACATCAATCAAGTCCCCTGCAATTTCACAAAGAGAGGACTTGTTGCCACATTTCTATGAGTGAAAACATTATTCAGGATTGTTGACCATGAGGAAAAAAGAAAAGGGAAGCAACAGAATAGAAGCAGTGAAGTTAATATTTTCTACTTTCTTAGGTATCTTGCGCACACCCAGACCGTTGAGTGTAAAAAACAATGCCACAAAATCAGTAGTAATAAAGTGATAAGCAAGATATAATTCATAAACCGCCCAATATAACAGAATATAGATATATCAACAGCTAGTATTAGTTGCTAAACTTTTATTAAATCCTCCCTATGGCAATGGTAATTGCTCATATGGGTTTTAAAAAGTAGTTTCAACCAGTATTGCCCATGCATCAAGGGGCCACCCTTTAATTGTTAATTAATGGTTGAAACATATTGATTTAATGAGTTCTCGGTAGCAAAGGATTTTCAAGTAGAACATGTAGCAATAAAGAACAGGCATTATGTGGAAAATTTGAATTTAATTTAAAATTTTCTTTGAATCAATAATTTGCACTGGCAACACATCTCCTATGGACCTACTCTAAAGAATTCCTTAATGTCATTGATACTCATGTTGGCCAAAGGACAATTCCGCTGTTCGTTATTGTCTTTTGAGAGCAGATAAAGGTCCAAATCTTCAATAGCAAATGGAATAACTAAGAGAGAAATCATGACATGGCTAAGTAGTAATACATACCAAATTTCTGGCATTCTTCCCTCATATCTTCAATTATTTCTTCATATTCTCCATCATCCATCAATTCATCAGTAGTGACAACCTTGATGAAGCCAAGAATATCAGTAATCCAACAACAGCAACATCTAACATCTTTATTCAGCAAATTACACATAGGGAGAAAGGTGGACTTTGAAAGTACCTCACTCAAGCACAAAATTTTGGTTGGAACTTCCACATTTACTGAAGACTCAATTCCTCCCCCAGCAAGATTCATTATGCCAGCTCCCAGAGCCATTTTCTTAAACCCAAAGCACAAATTAGCCAACTGCCAAAAACAAGCTAGAAACTACAAGAATAATCATCAGATCTGAACTAAATTAGTAAAGAGCAAAAATCTCAACCTGCATTGCTATATGTTGTTGTGCCTGAGCTAGCATATACTCCTGCTCTGGTTTCAACTGCCCACTGTAAAAGATAGCAATGCAGCAGTTCAAATGATCAATGATAAACAATACGTAATTGATCAAGCATACAATTAGACACGCACTAATTTTAGTTTAATTTATTTCCTTTTTTTTGTTTGGTGGTGGTTTTTTTTGGGTGGGGGGTGGGGGAGTGAACTTCTTGTTGACATTGATTCTGCGAAATTAGCTGCAAATCTTGACCAGAGATTAAAATAAAAGATTAGATATTCTTACCCTGAGGTAAATGTAAAGATAAGCAAAGAACCAGAGAACTCAAATTTCTAAAAGAGAATACTTAACGACCTTCTAAACCCAAAAAAGTTTGAATAGTCAATAGTACCACAGTTTGTAGCCAAAAAGCTGAAAATGCATAAATAAAAGCTTCTATTCTTTTGGCTTTCACATGCCAACATGGATGCTACTGACAGTCCAAGTCATAAAGAAAGGATAACATTGGCAAGATCATTACAGCATCCAAAAACAAAACCCCGAGTACTGCAATAGAGTAGAGCTGAGCAGCCAAAACAATCGAAGAAAATTCCACAAAGCAGCTTGAAATACAAATCTTGTTAAGTTCTACAGTAAACAAAGGGCATTTAATCAAAGAACATTCACCTGACGGTGGCGCGCCGAACAGTAAGTGTTTTATCACCCACTTTTAAGCCATTCAGAGCAGCACAAGCAATATCCGTGACAGATGGGTCCTGAATCAAATATAGCCAACCAACAGATAAACTTCAGCATTACACAGTAGTGATAACATGAGCTCACAAGGAGGGGGGATGGCAATAAATTTAGGAAATGATAATCTCAGACAAATTAAGAAAAACATGAACATTTAAAAGTGGTAGATTAAAAAAACAAAAGCACAAGCAAGTACTCAGATGCACCTTAGATAATGCAAAAACACAGAGAAAGCAACAAGTTTTACAAGATCAATAACAGTTGGGACAAATTAATAACTACACAAAAAAATAAAAAAATAAAAAAAATACTAGATTTTGAAAAGCTTAATTTAGAGAAGCCCAAGCACAAAAGGTGTCCTAGCACAGCCTCTGCATACCTTATACATGCAGAAACCGTATCCTTTTGAGTTCCCTGTATCTCTATCCTTAACAAGGTCAAACCCACGCAAAGGCCTGCCAATGATCAGTCCGAAGCCATATCAATTCAGAAATAGGATATCATTACTAACTAGTTCTTCAATAATTCCAAAAGGTAGGATCATTCAACAATGTGATAAAAAATATTACTCAAATACCATACCCAAAACTCTCCAACAATTCTTTTATCTGAGCTTCAGAAAAATAGTAGGGCACCCCACCAAGAAATATTCGATCAGCTCCCTCAGCTTCACCAATGATGCTACCAATAGAACAGAAATAAGAAAAAGTTCGAGAGTAAAATCAGCTCAAGATTGGAAGTTCATCACTAGCTTCATGTCATTGATTGTTGCAGCAGACGGTGGAAGCAGTAAAATTATAGACCATCATGTGAACAGAGCAAACTGCCTAAGTTTAGCCTTTGATACGACAGTTAATAAGTCTACTCTAAATTATCACATAAAATAGAAAAAGTTCAGATTGTCAGAAAACAAAAAGGTAAATCACAATGTCACACAGCAACTGGACACTATGACAAAATTGATTCTGCGACCAACATTACATAGGATGGTAGTAAAAGTGAGCATAATAACTAGAATTAGGAATTGCGGCATCTTCATGCTAAGATTCCTGCCAGCCTTGCCCACATGACAAGTATGCTCAATGCAGCTATAGATTGGACTGTTGCAGGGGCCACATCATAACCTAGATGTAGATCCTCAAGTTATTATTTCATATCAATTTTATTTTTAAATTATTGTCACAGTAGATACCATATTCATCTGAATCAAGTTTAACTGAGCATTAACCTGGACTAAGTTGATAAGGTGCTTAATTTAGACACATAAATTCAGACACAAGAACACCCTCACCCCCTGGCCCACCCACACCCAAATAAAAAAAGGTGAAATGAACTGCTAAGTAATGAATAAAAGAAAAGAGTCAAGGTTGCCACTTACCCAGGTGTAAGTCCAGCAGCAGCTAAATTAAGATAAGGACTAGGTTGACTAGGACCCAGTGGTGCCGCAAGGGAAGGATTATAGTCTGTAGGTCTTCGAACTCTCACGGATACACCCTAGTATAACAAAAGAAAAGGATTAGAGATGAGAGGCATTAGGAGCTCAAATATACACCAGATCACTTTCATATTCCGCCGTTCTCTGATGGAACAAATGCACTGTCACTGGAAAACTAAGATGATAAAATAGAAAATAGAGAATCCTAACCATTCAGTTTTCCGAAACATTGAAGCATGTAATTTTTCATGCCTATATTTAATCCTGTGACTTATGCTATTGTAGTTTAGTACATATATCCTGTAATTTCAGCTACTCAACATTGAGAACTATCTAAATTTTAAGTGAAATTATGAGAATTCTGGGACATATTTTCCTTATCAAAACAAATGATCAAACACCAAATGAGCGGGCATAACCATCAGGAAAAGTGGAGGTAATTATTTTTTAACATTGTTTTTCTTACATTAACTCTGAGAAAAGAACGAATGTCCAAGTTCCAGCTCATATTTCAATTATTCTTATGGACAATAAAAATACAACTTACCAAATCAACATCTAATCTAAATCTCATGTCTCATCTCATTTTTGCTTGTAAGTTGAGATAAAATAAGAATGAAGCTATGCAGCCACTCAAACCAACATTTGGAAAGTAACATGAAAGAAAATGCATGGGGCTTCCAATTTAAAAGTTAATGGCATAGTTCTATCTTATCTTGTTGAAGCGGAAAAAGTCACTACCTAGGCCAAAAATGTTAAACAACGGATTTTGAAATCTAAAAAAGATTGCATATGCAATGAGAAGAGAAGGAAGATAGCATTGGATAATTAGATGATTCAACATACCTCAAAAACGATTCCATCAAGTGCCATCGCATTACTTGCCTCTTCGACGGTTCTCATCTCCACAAATGCAAACTTCTTTTCATGATTAATGTACACATTCACGACAGCATCACCTGATATGCATACGTTTGGCATGCTCAGTGGAAGAGGAGAAAAAGCTTTGCTACATAACAATTTTGTCTTAAACATCAAAAGACCACGTACCAGGACCAGCAGAATTTCCACCAATAGCATTCATGACATGACTGAAAAACCTGGAGATTGTCTGCATCAATTGAAACAAATAAGAAATGCAAACTCAGCTAAAGGGACACCGATAACATTATATACAATACGAAGCACACTAGCAACAAATAAGAAATGCGAACTCAGCTGAAGGGACACCAATAACACTATATACAACACGAAACACCCTAGCAAACACGTTAGAATACACAAATACAACGCACAAAAACAAGTTGAGGGAGAAAACAGAGAAACAATACGTTTGCTGTATTTTTCAAGATTTATAGCACAACCTAGAGGAAGCTAGAAAAATAATATCAAGTAGACACTCGAAGCAATGCAATTTAATAATATAAAACAGGGTGTGGTAGGGGGGAAAGAAGAGCAATACAACCATTCCAATGATGGTGAGCAGATGGCAATCATGTACCTGCTCATTAGCCAGTGGAGGAAGGCCGCCAACATACACTCTGCGTGCATGCCTTGTAGCCTATGAAAAGAAAATTACAACGAGGAAAAAGTAAGATTTATTTAGAGTACATGACAATAAAATTAAACATCACCCAGTTACCTGCTGAGTCATAGCTTGGATTGGGAACAGTGAAACAGAACCTAACTGGTTACCCTAATAATAAACAGACTGTCTTAAGAAATGAGGTGAAAAAAGTGTTGAGAAAAAGACAATGATAAACTAACAATACACCATCGATTAATCTGATATACCTGACTTGTCTCAGAAGTAAGCATGTTTTGCAGCACTGCAGAGATGGTTTGGGGAGCCATGGAAACTCCCGCTAATTGTTCTGCATGATCAAAGATAAGCAAACATGATATCAACTGCAATGTCAAATATTAAAAAAAAATTGGCCATGACAACACATGAAATTTAGCAGCATGTCTTAAAGCCTGCAAATTTACAAAATGACCATACTGACTTAAGGGATCAGATTATCAAAGAAGTAAAGAAAACCTATTCTTACCTAGGCTTGTATACCATTCAGAATCTATAATAAGAAATAATTTTCACCACTGCCTCGGGCTAACAGTTCAGGTCTACCAAATAACAATAGTTGCAGTTGAAGATGGAAAGGCCCTGGTACTGGAGCATCGATTCCTCATTGGCATATATTCTACATCCCTCACACCCATGAGAAGCATGGCAGGACATGAAGGCCAATATTGTCTTCTTAACGTAATGGTGACAAATCAAAAACAAGAAACCACACACAACAGCCAACAACATAATGATGGTTTTAGTACAATACTCAACTATCGATAAAAGGAAATGTGAAACCAAAACATATGCAACTCCATGAAGATAAACAAAAAGATCAGAAAGCAATTCAAACCAAAATTGTTCCATGCAATTTTGGATGATAGAACAAGTCTACAGGATAACCTGAAGGATTTGGCAAAGCAGCAGCAGCAACCAATGGAGCCACATCAAATCCACTTGTCCGCTTGCTGTTAACAAGATAGAATTCGAAGATGATGATCAACAGAAAAATCAATAGATAAATTACAGAATCATGATTTTTCAACATCAATTTGTGAAACAGTGCCACTTGACATTACAGAGCTAAGGAAACAGAACTGTGAAAAGATATATTGCTAACACGGCTTTAAGAAGTGTAAACAGAATTGAGATCATTAATGTCGTTGGAAGGAGCAATATCATTTAAATTTGTTCATACAATATAAGCAACTTGGACAAACAAGGCCAAGATATACAATAAAGAGCAACATGGTAGAAACATCCTAAATTTAAAAGTGCAAGAATACAAGACAAAATGCAAATAATTAAAGATAACGATCAGCATATTAGTTTATAAGGTTAAGCTTATAAGGTTAAGTGAAGCTCTTGAACCTCTTTCCAGAAGAAGGTGAGTTAGACTGAGATGTAGCTTTCCCATGAGCTCTATCATCTGATCGGCTGGGTGATCTCTGTCTATACTGTTCTTCTCCATCTCCACCATCCTTGTAATACCTGTACATCAGACATCACCCACAAAATTAGGACATGCTACAGTCCCATAGAGCCAAGCATGGATATGCTATCACTGAGCACATAATCATCACCAATGATTAGTTAAGGCAACTGAAGCAAAATTGGAAAATTATCCCAATATTGGGATGGCTCCTCGATGTTGCTACAAGCACAAACACAAATTCCAAAAGAAAATAATTCCATCACAACCTGCTAGATTCCTGGTTTCGTCTCTTGCGATAATCTTCGTTTTTAGTTCTTCCTCTGTAATTTCTCACAGTTGTCCACTCATCTTGCTTTTGATTCTGATGTTTCTCCCCACTATGATTCCACTCTTTTCTCTTGAATCGCTTGTCATCTGAACCATGAAGTTTGTGCTGCAGAACCAAGAATATGAGTCATTAACTTGACATGGAAATTGGTATACAAATGGCTACAATTTGAAGCACCCTGAAGGAGAAGAACTAGAAGTAAAATGTTAATATGCATATCTGTATTATATTTATATAACATAACTAAAGGGACCAAACATCATCCGTTGACAATCATCAAAATAAGAACTCCCTTATGTCTATATATGAAATTTATTTGATCTCCACCTTCAAACCAACTCACGGAGCAATAGAATCTGCTTTTACCTTTACACGGAAGTTCATTTAAAATTAAAAGCATCTAAATGCTATTCTGACCTTCTTGTTCTATCTTTTAAAAGCTAAAAAGCATTAGGGTCCTTCATTCACATCAACAAGAGAAGGAAAAAGAATCTCTTTTAACAAATATACAATAACTTGCTTTATACTGCAACAAAAAAGTTTCCAGACTGCACAGCATGTAAAGTAGATGAATGGACAATTAAAGTAATGTTCATGAGAATCCTTCAAGAAATTTCTGTATTATCCGACAATATTCCTGGATGATACATCATCCATAAGTACATGGACACCGGCCAAACTGATCGCTGCGGGATATCTTGAAACTAAATTCAGCAGTTAAAGAATTCTCTACTTCCATAATCAAAATTAATCTACAATCTAGTGCTAATAGTTAATACACTCGGTATACAATTTCATCTTTTGTAGGGCATAATTTACCGAAATTGACCTGTTACTCTTAAAAAGATGGAACAAATCTTTACTATTGAGACTATTTCTGGGTGCAGAGTCAACAATAAAAATCACAGTAACAAAATTCACTTGAATCAATACGCAGCAATGGCTGGCAAAACACAAAATCATGAAGAGGTGAACAAAATTAGTCCACCTTGTGATGATGGGAGCGCCGATCTTTCAACGAATCGTACGGAGACGATCTCCTGCCATCGTCTTCTCTACCGTAGCGAGGCATCGCAAAACCCTAATTCCTAACCAACCGATCTATCTCCCCCAAAAGGACAAGAAATATAAATCGAGCTTCGGTCTAGCGGTTATCGCTATGCAATAAGTCAAGAGTAGATATACTGATGATAATGGACCTAGATGACTGGGCTATCAGGCCCAGACTTTACTAGTAGTAACTCAATGCTTTTCACATTTTATTTTTGGAGCCCATTGAAAAAGAAATTTGGATTTGAATTTAAATTTGGATAAATAATTTTTGTTTTTTATTGTGTTATTTTAATTCACAAGTTAAATTTATCAAGTGATTTGTAGTTCAAATAGCATTAGTCTCTTCTATTATATGAGAAGTTTCATGTTCGATCTGAATTAACGTCGTTTCTCTCAAAAAAAAAGGAAAAAAAAAATCACAAGTTAAATTTTCTATTTGAATTTATATTTTATCTTTTACTACTATACTGAAACACTTAATGTTTGTATATTCAAATTTTTACAATATAAAATAAATAGCGCATTCATTTATGTTTAATGCATAATTTTTTATTTTCTCAATGTTTTTATTTGAGTTTTTAGATAACTAATTTAAAAAAAATTAAATGAAACGGTTATTACTTAGTGATGGAGATTAAAGAATAAGAGTATAGACATTTTAATTATATCATTTGAAAATACACCAAAAAGATTACTATTATTTTATTTAATAATATATATTTTATATTATAGTTAAACATCATATGTGAAAGTATTTTTACATGTACATCTAGCATTTATTCGCTAAATGAAATATGTAGAAAATGTTTGTTAATATTGTTCACACAAATTTCGTTGTCTGCAAAATTAAATCACAAGACAAAGAAAAAAAATAATGGACAAATTAAATTTATATAAAAATAAAAATATATGAGAATTACAATTTATCAGAGAAATATAAATTCCCTAACAAAACTAATCCCCTGATTCTTCTCCCAATATATATATGATCCAAGGGCTTAAAGCTTGTTCTTGGATATATGGTGTAGTATCCCTTGACTTGGTAAAAGATACTACGAAATTTTTTTGAAACCCGAACATTGACTCCAAGATCAAAAGACTTGATGACTTGATACTTTGAAGAGGTATAGGACCTTTGCGGTAGCAATACGTCGTCGCAGTAAGAACTTGAAGCTTAAAAACTTGAGTCTTGGGGCTTGAGAATATATGAATATGTATGTATATGAGTCTCTAGTCATCCTTTTATATAGGTGTTCAGCATGAAACTCCGAAATAACTTGAACACATTTGATAATTATCTCTTTGATGCATATATTAAAAGATAATATCAAATATTCTTTACTTGATTGGTCCACGTACATGGATGTGCCACGTGTCCCAACTTGATTAGCTTGAGATTCTTAGGCCACCAAATTTGATTTGATTGACATGATATATCTCAATCTTAACACTTGTCAACATTTGCTTTGTATAACATAAATATTAGAATATTAATTAAAATTAACTATTTATTATTTGAAATTTAATTTAATAAATTCCAATATTAAATAGAAAATTTTAAATAATAACTAATATATTATTTACACATGTCATTTTTTAATTGGCTCAAAAATTAAGCCGTCTACAAATTCCCCCTCGAGACTTGTTCACGAATAATATCTTTTAATACATTCCTGAGTGAATAAGTCACGATAATTATTATATATAAATACATATACATTTATATAACGTGTGAGCCTTTAAAATGTATATATATATATATATAAACGCACGCATATATATACCCGCAATAGATAAGCTTTCAAATATACAAAGCAGACTTTTTCGTTTTTTTTTTCAATTTTTACTTCTTTCCACAGCAACAATTGCATGGTCCCACACGAAATATCACACAGTTTCCAAGTTTTGCAAATGAGAAAGAAAGTTGCAGACTTTGCATATCTAATTTTTTTGCTTCTTTCTGCAGCAACACTCACACGGTCCCACACGAAATTGATTTGGGTTTCCATTATCTTAATAGTCCCACAATTCCAAATATCCTCCAGAATCAGGTTGCATTTGGTTTTGCCAAAGGAATTTATGTTTCTGTCCAATTCAACTTTAATTAGAGTCCAAGTTGCTGCTGCCACTTAAAGTAATCAGGACTTAATCTCCTAATTACATTGGACTGAAATTCTTGAGAAGAAAGCTATAAATAGGATGCCGATTATTTTGTCTAGCATACTTGAATATTGATTTGGAATTGTTGTGGCATATTCATCCATCCAATAAGGGACATTTTCTTCTTATTTTCTACACATCAACTGTTTGTAGAAAATCCTCATAGAGATCATATAACCATTGCCACTTCTATTCAATTAGCTGATCATTACAATTGAAACAGAGTTGCTTGGACTTCT
>JACGDI010005819.1:1104675-1122618 GCA_014898725.1 Jacaranda copaia
TGAAGCTTAAAAACTTGAGTTTTGGGGCTTGAGAATATATGAATATGTATGTATATGAGTCTCTAGTCATTCCTTTATATATGTGTTCAGCAGGAGACTCCGCAATAACTTGAACACATTTGATAATTATCTCTTTGATACATATATTAAAAGATAATATCAAATATTCTTGACTTGATTGATCAATGTACATGGATGTGCCACGTGTTCCAACTTTATTAGCTTGAGATTCTTAAGCCACCAGATTTGATTTGATTGACATGATATATCTCAATCTTAACACTTGTCAATATTTGCTTTGTATAACATAAATATTAGAATATTAATTAAAATTAACTATTTATTATTTGAAATTTAATTTAATAAATTTCAATATATAAATAGAAAATTTTAAATAATAACTAATATATTATTTACACATGTCATTTTTTAATTGGCTCAAAAATTAAGCCGTCTACAAGTATCTTAGAGATTTTTTGGAGTAGGATTAGAGAATTTGTTGAAAATAAAGTTATGTTTAATTGTAGTATGAAATAAAAGAGAAATTGTATTGTATGCGTTTTTTATGTAAATTTTTGTCTGATTAACAGTGTTACATTAAATTTTTATATTATTGTGTATTATTTTTATAGTGATATAATATTAATAAAAAATATATTTATATTAAAATAGTTATTGGTATGTATTTTATATATAAATTTGATTGATGTAACAATTTAAAATGATTAAAATATTTTGTTACATATGGGAGAAAATACTAAATTTTGAGGGAAATATTTATTTGTATTATGAAAGAATTTTCGAAGAATTCCACAACAACTTAAGTTGAAGATGGAGGATATCAATGTTAAAAAATGTTATGTTGATACTAAATTTACTGTATTAGATAGATTTTCAAAATTCAACTAAGGATATGACATCTCAAGCTTCTAGAGAACAAGAAAGAGTTAAAAATTAAAATAGACAACCATTCCCATTTTCTTTTAATACATTGTAGGCCAAAAATAATTGTACATTAACAAAATATAATTTCACAACCCCACCAAACAATTTCAATTTAATTTAAAAAGAACGATACTTAGCATCCAATACATATTTATCTTCTATTAGAGCCTTACATTCATAAAATTGCAGGTATCAAATTGCTACACCAAATTATTCTTTACCAAAAATATCTGTATAATTCATTCGTAATTGCTTTCATACACTAACGCACCCAAGAACATTTTTGCACCCACTCATACTTCCGACTTCTCACTCATGCTTTTAAAATAGCTCATGATAATTCTATACACTTATGGAACAAAGATGGAGCCAAAAGTTTTGTTTACGGAGTGTGAAATTTTGAATTATAAAAAATATATCTTTTTTATTATACATATATACAAAGAAGTACAATGGGACACAAGATATATTTTCAATAAAAGGAGGGGCAAATTTATAATTTGCGGGTGATAAAAGTGTAATATTTAAAAAAAATTAAATAAACAATGAAGTTTTGATATTTTGAGGGGGTAAAAGTGCAATATTTTAAAATTTTTAATATAATTTTAATATTTTGAGGGGGCAAAAATGTAATATTTAAATATTTTTAATATAAAAAATACAATTTTAATATTTTGAAGGGGAGCTGCTGCCCCTGCTAGCCCCCCTAGCTCCATCATTGGTATGGAAGGCGCGCTACAATGATTAGTACTATATCTAAAGCATCAAGGTTTCAATGGTATATTTTCAAATGAATTAACAAAAATAACCCTACTTCAAAAAATAATGATATGGAAGTTTTTTCTCCTCGCTTTCTAATTTTTTTTCTTCTTCTTCAATAATTTATTTATTTTTTCAATTATTCAATATCTCTTAACTTTTTCTTTTGATACATTCTAAAAATTTTGTATATTAAAATTCTTAAAAAATGATAACATTATATAAAAGAAAACACAAATGAATTTTCACAAGAGAAAAATTCTTGCACGCAATGAAGTGTGCCAAATTTTTTGTGTCAATTACTAACCATCATAAATAATTAATTAATTATAACAAATAATAAAATGATAATAACTCACATTTATGAGAGTGAAATAAATAGCTATGCCCTACACATATAATGGAATTTAAACTTAGTACCTCATTGCTATATATCTTTTGCATAATCAATTCAAATAATCACAATTTGATATCATATTTGCGCCAAACACACACAAGAGAAATTACTAAATCTAATAAATAGAGATATTAATATTGAATGTCAATTCATCGATTTAAGGAGATTTTTGAATTTAGTGGCGGAATCCTCTAATTATATTCACACCTAATAATTACAAAATGAGCTATAAATAATTACGAATTAGAATAGAATTTCATCACATGAAATTCATCTACAGCTTATAGTTTTTCTCGATGGCTTCATGTAACATTGCTTGTTTCATTTTCTTCTTTCTGAGCCTGGCCGCAGTCTTTTCTCCCCATGAATGTAAGTACCAGTTTGGCAACCTGTGTGCGCGCGCGTGTGTAAATTCCCAAAAACAACGGAAATCAAGTTATATTAAATTATGCTTGAATATTTTTTTTTAGTAAGGAAACTCTTTTGCGTCAATAAATTACATAATTTTATCTTTTATAGCTTTTAATATTTATCATTTTTGCCTACTAAAATTTAGAGCCTATTTGATTTTATTTCCAATTTCAATTTTCAAAATGTTGGAAAATAATTAGTGGAAATAAGCTAAAAATGAGTTTGTATTTGGATAGATTATTAGAAAAATAATGATTATATTGATTTTAGTAGGTTGTAGATAGGGAGAGCTAAATATAATATAATATACAGAGAAAATATATAGGTTATTGAAAAATGCATTTTTAAAATGAAAAAGAAAATTACATTGAGTGAAAATATATAAAAAAACGATGTGTTTCATTTTTGGAACAGTAGAAAATGTGAAAATAGGCTTTGAAAATAAAAGCAGAGGGGTCCTTAAGATTCAAAGCGTTTCTTTACCCCTTTTTTGTTGCTAGTAGATCTTTGGTAATTATTCGCCTTCTATTGTGCTCTATTATCACATATTTTTTTCTAAAATTTGACGTAACAGGCAGCATAGTCCCAACAAAGATCAATAGGGAGAAAGGAGTGACCTTTTGCGAGAAAGCACCATGTGGAACTATTGCTGAATATTGTTGGTGTTGTATGTTGCATGTCATCTACGATATAGTCTGTTACATAGATGAGGCAACATGTAATTCGAAATGTCATCCAACATCTCATCATATCAAAAACAATTTATCTTAACTTCATCCAATTGTTAGGGGGTATGTAAGTGCCAAAATGCACTAATACTTTTGATTTTAAAGCAAGATGAATCATGGCTCTCAAATGTGGCTGCATTCATTGAAGCATTGATTGACAACCTATTAATGCATGAAAAAGAATGCTTATCAATAATTTTTTTATGCTACAATTTTTTGTATTTTTTTAAAAAAAAATTTCTTGACATTCACATTTATACGCACATATCAAGTGTGGGTTCATTCTTTTAAGGCGTCGGTAGTTAACCTGTTAATATATGAAAAAGAATACTTCTCAATACCATCTCTTTCACCCCTTTTTTTGTCACATATGGACGCATACAATTATGATCATTAGAGTTCAAATTTCAAATTTCATACATATAAATATAAGGATGACGCAACTAATCCGCCACTCTGCTCTATCATTTTTCTTTAAGATTTTGATTTTTCCTAAAATGGAAAATTTTTCCATACTGTTGTACCAATCCAAACACGCCTCAAGTAAACTTTTGACTAGCCCTGACGAACTCCAAATAAACTTGAGCCCAATTTCAGCCCTGCCTTATTAGATTCCGGCTCACGTTTTGGGCTGGGCCACTTTCACTTACAAAACTGTATGAATTTCTCTGCCTCAAAAGAGAAGTGGGGCAGGACTGAAATGAGATGGAAAAATCCCCCATATTTAGGGGGCCGTTTGGTTTCATTCTCACGGTCCATTTTTATTTTCATCTGAAAATGAAAAAAAAAAACTATCACTATGTATATTATTTTTTCAAATATTTTTACTTTTAAAATATTTTTTATTATAGTCTCTCTCCATTGTTATCCCTTTTTCAACCCTTATAATTAATTACCTTAATCATTTTTTATCTTCCCTATACTTTTTATACATTATTCACAACAAAAATATTATAAATTCAAATTATAAGATTATTTTTTCAAATAATCACACATCATATAATTAATTCAAATTAAAAAATTATACAACTTTTAATACCAAAATACCAAAATCCAAATACATCTCATTTTCAAACATATTTAAACATATCATTTCAAACAACGCATTCAAATACAACTCATTTTTAAATTTACTTTTCTAACTAATTTTTCACCATGCATTTTCAGGTGAAAATGAAAATGGCCTGTGAGAATGAAACCAAGCTTCCATCACTTATAAGGACATGTTTGATTTGGGATAGCATCAATTATGGCTTCTAATACAAGGTAATCTCTTGTTTGATATGTAAAAGGAAATTTACAAGCCGGCCCCCAATTTATCCAAATTTCGCACTATAGTTGAGATTATTATCTATTGAAGTAGTGGCTCTGGAGGTGAGATTATATAATCTCACCTTTTTTGAAATTTAACTGAATTGAAAATATCAAAATTATCTCTCAAGTTCATGATTTATTCCATTTATGCATTTCATGACTCCATTGGCAAAAACTTTTCGTCAAGGGTAATTTTGTTATCACAAAAATAATAATGTGTATCGAATACCTTAATAGAGATTAAGGAAGATTGACATGGTGGCTAATGCATCCGGCAATTTTCACTATCAAACACCTTAATAAATTTTTTAATTTCACTTTATATAGCATTATAACATTATTCACTAACATCCAATTTCAAATCTATATATTTTGTGTTTGCCTTTCCAATCTCAAATTTCCCAGATTGAAGCTTCATGTCACCCCTAAGATTCTCTTATATTTTAATCTATAAATAAGTGAAAAATGAAATAAATACAATCACAAAAACTTATTTATGGATAGATTACCTCAAACCCATGTCAAGAGCAATTTTTGAGACAATGGTTTATGATTACCATATTCATCACTTATAATTGATAACAAACATACCATTTAGATTTTTGAATTTTTATAGTGGTTGATTTGCCAAGTTGCACCACTGATCTACAAATTAAAGGCCTCGAACCACCTTCCAGAGCAATTATTAGCCCAATTGGTTGATGATAATTGTATCTGCTGAAGGGAATGTTTAGTTATGTATCTCTTATTTCTCCATAATAATATTATCTTGAAGAAACATAATTAAATATATTATTATTTTCTCTCTAAAATATATATTTTTTAATATATACGTATATATATATATATATATATATTATATACACATTATATATATATTCTATTATTATTCTAATATTTAAAAAATCACTCAATTCCATTTTTATCTCAAAAATCTAACAAAAAAGTATTAATTTAACTGTTATAGTAAAAAATGTCTCCCCAAAACATAAATAAACAAATCAAAAAACAACTTTCATATTCTTCAATAATTCATTCTTAAAAAACGCATAATAAATATATAATAAAATTACACAAAAAACATAACTAAACATTCCCTAAATTACATCAAGGTTATTGTATTGTTGACATATACTAGTGAATCATTATGTTACGAAAGATGGATGACAAGCAGACTGTAGAAGATGAGTTTATAAATTTGGATTTTGATATATGTTCGATTTCAAAATGAAATGTTCAAAATATAGCTCAACTTTTCTACTATTTTTTTCATTTTATAAACAAATATTAAAGTGAACAAAATAATTTTCATATGTATATGTATCCATTTAGCATGTATTCGTCTTGTAAAGTTATATGAAAACACACAAATTGAATTAAAGGACCCAAAATATTGAATTACTAGGAATACCAAAATTTATTTTGATTATGTGGTTCATAATTCATCACTCTTTTAGTGATATGTTTGGCCTAAATAATACATTAATAAAATATGATTCTAATAACTCCAACGAACAATTCAATTTCAGTAATATTTTTTTAGGGACAATTACACCGATCAACATATAAATCAGCAATTAATTGAATACAATCATAAGCAACGATAAATAAATTAGTAATACTCAAACCAATTAGAGTGACAATATCTATAAATATTGTGGGATTTCAACGTAACATCTCATTATCATTTAGAATGCCATGAGCCACATATCTCATAATCAGTTCAAATAATCGTAATCTAATACTTTAATTTACACCAAACTGAGCTCACAAAAATTATTCGGTTTGATAAATAGAGATATAAATATTAAAAAGTGATTCATCAATGCTAGAATTTAGTGAGGATGAAAGGAATTTACAAAATTTAGCGGTGGATTACTCTAATTATAAGTACACCTTGCCCATTTTTTAGGGCACAAGTAGGCTATAAATTGGAACATAAATCATCATATGAAAAACTTCATATTTTGTTTCATTGGCTTCACTTCATATAAAGATTCCATGTTTCCCTAATTTTTTTTTTAATTTTTTTGTTAGTTCTTAAATTTTTACCACTACACTAATTCACATTGCATTTCTCGACGAGCCTTTGTCTAATTATTATTCCAAATTACTCAAAATATTGTAGCTTAATCAAGTTAATAATTTTGTATTTGAAGTTAAAGTTTGAAGAGATTTATCGTGATTTTAAGTTATAATTACAACAAGATGCTCATGTTTCAATAATTTTATGTAAATTTTCAAGATAACATAAATTATATTATATTTGAAACGTTCAATTTAGTAAGACAATACTTTCGTAGTTGTAAATAATATTTATATGTATTTTTTTAATATTTACTATTTTTTTTTGCATTGCAAACATGTAAATTAAAATATCACCGATCTCATTTTTTTTAACATCAATTATAAAAAAAATTATATTAAAAATATAATTAATATCAAGTATGTTTCAAACTTCAAACTTTCACAATATGTCAAAAATTATATTTCAAATATAGTTTAGGACCGCATCACGAGGAATAATTATTGCACCGCATATGTCGACATAATTTCCTTGTCATGAATTTAATCAAATACATTCTTAATTTCTAACATATATATGTATATGTGTATACACCTCTTTCTAGAATAATGTCACTCTCCATCTTTCACTAGACTAGGTAAGAGAACATCTCCAACGCGTCAAACACAGGGTTACCGTTTTATCCAATTTTGTGACTTTCCCGACCACCGTCCGTTTCTCCATGAAACATCAGAGTCAATGGTTGTTAGAACTCACAATATTGACAAACAACAGTCTTATCCCAGATGTGGCCCTTTGCTGTCGTATCCAAATCTCAGTGGTCCACAATGCATTAACTAACTGAGGTCCGTAACAACTGCCTATATGTCCGGGTCAATATTTGATTTATTTTTTTGGATTTATATTAAGATTCAAAGATAACCTTAATATTGTCTGAATGAATACTTCAAGTTATTTATTTGGAGTAGGAAAGAATACCTGACATGGACTCAAAATTATGAAAAATGTAAATTAAGGGCATGTTTGGTTTTATAGATACAATTGATAAAATTATTATAATACAGTGGGATTATACTGTTGATGATAATATAATATTGTGTCTGGTGATTAGGATTACACAATTTGGGCACGTTTGGTTTTATAGATGAGATTAATAAAATTATATTAATATGGTGGAATTACACTATTGAGGATAATATAATATTGTGTTTTGTGATTAAGATTGCGTAGTTTGGGCTCATTTGGTTTGGTGGATATGGCTTGATAGATAATTTTATCAAACCATATCAAATGTTTGGCAGTAGTGATAAAAGCCCATGATTGATACATGGCCCGGTATACAATCCCACGTTCAATTGATTGTTTATCACCCCACTTGAGGTGTGATTGTATAATCCAAATTAGTGGAAGAAGGGAGAATTTGTGATATAACAATTATATCCATGCAAATTCAACTTTTAGTCTTACTACAATAGATGCTTTAGTAAATTCATTATTTAATTCTTATATCCAAAGGGCACGTTTGGGTTTGTAGATAGGATTGATAAAATTATAATAATATAGTGGGATTACACTGTTGAGGATAATATAATATTATGTTAGACGACTAGAATTATACAGTTTCGATATAAGAATTAAATAATAAATTTATTAAAATATTCATTGTAGGAAAATTAAAAGTTGAATTTGTATGGGTATAATTGTCATATCACAAATTTTTTCTCTTCCCACTAGTTTAGATTACACAATCACACCTCAAGTGGTGTGATAAATAATCAATTGAATGTGAAATTATCCACCAAACTTCCAATTAATCCTAAGTCTTTGTTATTGAAACAAACACTTGACATAGCTTTATAAAATTATCTATCAAATCATGTTCACCAAACCAAACAAGCCCTAAGCATAGAGGGTAACTTAAATAATGTGTATGCTATGACATATAATCAAGAAGTTATTTATGCCAACATATGGTTTGCAGAGAATTGAGTTAAATGTGCCGATTCAATCTAAATCGTCCATAATTAGTAAAATTTGATAATTTAGTTAGTACGATAATGGGCCGAGTTTGACTCTATTTGATTGGGGACGGATGGAGCTGGCCCAAGCCGTATTGGTTTATGGGTCTTGAGGATGTGGTCGGGATGAAAATTATTATTATCACTTATGGCGACGCATCAACGGCACGTTATTTGTCTTACATATGGCATGATCTCACTTGTTTTGTTGGATTTAAAATCTTTTAAAAGCTTGCAACGGGAAATAAACCAGTTCGTTTATCATTCTTCATATAATATAAAATAATCATATTTATATTACTTATTAATATAACTTTGAGGCCTAATAAATAAGTAGGCTCGTTAAAGTTTCTTACAAGTTGAGCCTACTAAAATTTGAAATTTATGTACCATTTGAATTTAGTTGGAGCTTTATGAAAAATAAATTTTTAGACAAACTTTTTGATTAAGTTAAGATTTTAAAACTTATAGAGAAAATCACGCTTGATCTTAAAAAAATGTCTATCATGGATAATATGTCATATTCATATTTGTTATTTGTGTAATAAGTCTGACCCATTCGAGCCAAAACCTAATCTGACACTTGCCTATTTTCACAACCTGGGGGTGCAGAGGTATGATTATGTGAACTTTTGAGGTGAATTTATAATTAAATGAAGTGTGCCCACATCACCCTTATCCTGAAGTGGATTTGTTGGAGTGTTATGCCAAAACTTGCGGTTATAGTTTAGCTAACAGAATCTTCTAGCTAATGCCATTACTTAACCAGATTAACTTGACTGAACTTCTTTATCCATAACTTGCAAAACAGAAAATTATACATGTACGTATCTGAAAAAGAAATGTCCGTAAATTATCCTCATAGTACTCCTGATAAAACCCATAATATGTGGCCCAATAATGTTTGTCTAGGTGTGAACATAATGAAACGTGAAAAAAGGTGACAAGAATTAATTAATGCAGGAAACTTCAAACATAGGAGAGCCATAAGGCTTTGTTTGACTGGACTGACCCCTTGGTAGTGGTAGAACTTCCACAGGAATATTACTAACTTTGAACTAATCTTATGGTTGTGATATTGGCGACGAGGACAACGCAAGAGTTGTCTGATGACTATGAACAATATCAACTAACTAAAAAGACGAGTCTAGCTTGCAGTAATTCATCTTGTGCCATGAGGAGACCATTTTCGAAAAATCTTGCTAGTTGATTGAAATTAATCGGAATTGTACTATTTTATTTCGAAGAGAAAATTTTGGAATAAATTGGTTATTGATGTATTTTTGAAGTTTATCTTGTAAAAGGATTACTGTTGGTATAGCACATTGAAGCATATAAGGAACAGTTTATGTCGTTACAAATGCAATCACATACCAAAACAAATATTGATTCAAAATAAGTATTGAGGAGTATAATTTGACTTATTATACTTGCGAATACCAAACTAAAAATAATGATATTTTGGCAGTGTTTTGAGTAATTCCTCAACTTAGTGTTTCACTTGAAGAATCAAGAATTGCGGCAGCCATCGAATCTTCTGCTGAAACATAAACAATTGTGTAAACTTGTAAATTTACGAACTTTGATTATTATAAAAAACGATGCTGTCACAATGAATCTATTTCTTGAAAAAACGTATTATAAATTAATTATTTTTAATTAATTTTATTTCATCACACGCTGACACACACACATACACACACATACACATATATATACTTTCCTCAATGAACTTTGACCATAATGGTGTATGTGTATGGTACTAATTGATCAATAGGCGCGTTTAGCGGCAATCTTAACTAACAAGAGACCAACTACTCTTTTTATGTTGTCCATGTGGAGACATATAATTCTCCCTTTTATGATCAAGTGATTTTGTAAGCGTTGTTCGACAGAGAATTGTCAAGATTTTATGCATTATATTATGCTACATTGTGTGTAAGCACTTCCTATGATGTAAGTCAAAGTCCAAAAAAAATAAAAAAATAAAAATCCAATGAAGTTTGGCCACTAAATTACATTAGATAATTGCCCAATAAATTATAAATAGGTGGAGGGGGCCCAAAAGTGCAAAGCAAACCAATTTCGGTAACGCATGCATGCTTCCATGAAAAAGGTTGGGAAAATAATAAAGAAAGAATTTTGCTGCGCACCAAAACATGGATTTCAAATCGGTGCTTTATTGTGGGGACGACAGCTATGGATTATTTCAATTTATAATAATAGAAAGAAATTCACTTCACTTTCCGTTACTATCCATGTCCACAAGAAAAGTGGACCCTTTTTAACTGTCAACCAAGTGAGCAAAATTGGTCGGTCGAGGGCCCCACTTGATGGCCTAGGTTGGAGGGCGCCAAGGGCAGTTTGCTTTTATTTTTATTTTCATTATTTTTAAAATTTTAAAAAATAAATTAAAAAAATTGAGTTTATATTTAAATAAGTTATTGAAAAAGTAATGACCATATTGAGTTTAATACGTTATATGTGGAAAGAGATAATAATAACAATAATAGAAAGAGAAGATATATAAATTATTGGTGAATGTCCTTTGAGAATAAAAATAAAAATATGTTTAGTAAAAATATATATAAAGTAGTGTATTTTATTTTTAAATAATAAAAAATATGAAAATGGAGTTTGAAAATGAAAACAACCAGGCCCAAGATTTTTCCCATAGAATTTTCTTTTTCTCTTTAGTTTTTATGGCCAATTTTCAGTAAATTCACACCTTCTTGTTAAGCTTATTAATAGTTAAAACTAATTTTAGAAACTATATACAGTGCACTAATAAAAATTTTCTTACGCTCCTTATGCATTTATTTGTTTCTCAATTATAAGATCAAAGTAAAATATAATAGAAATTTTTATTGAATTTTCACCATTTTACCATCTAATTTCTTCAAAAATCATGAACTTTGCCCTCAAACACTAAGTGTTTGATGTCAATTGTCGTGTTCACAAAATGCTGTGCAAGCGCATCCGCGCGCACATAGAGTGGAAATATAAGTGACACGTAAAATTAAGAAATATTCAATCTTTATATTAAACGGGCCTTAGGGTTCGTTTGGTTACATTTTTAAAGTTTATTTTCATATTTTTTACTATTTTAAAAATAAAATAAATTTTTTATGCATTTTTACTCAACATCATTTTTATTTTTATTTTCAAAACATATTTTCCAATAACCTATGTATTTTCTTTAAATAATCTGTATATCTTCTCTCTCTATTTAATTATTTATATCTCTTTCCACTTACAACCTATTAAAACCAACATAATCATTACTTTTCCGACAATCCATCCAAGTACAAACTTATTTTTGACCTATTTTCACTAATTAACTTTTCAAATTTTAGAAATAATGAAAATAAAAATTGGAACCGAAAGTAAAACCAAATGGGCCCTAATAGTTATAATATATAAATAATTTATTATAATACAATATGTTCTGTCTTTCTCTCATGTAAAAACGATGAAATTTCCGATCAATAAATAAATAATATTGTACATTGAACAACCAGTTGTTGAGAAAAATCACAATAATTAACTCGGATTTAATAGATTTGATTGAGACTATAATTTTTCGAAGTATAGATTAATTCAACTGTAATATTATTTAGGCCCCACAAAACCTGGTATTTTGCTAGAAATTTCGATTTGGGCTGTTGAACGACTAAATTCAATAATTACATCAACACGTGGGCCAACCCATTTATATTCCACGACTCGCACGCTCGCCGTCCAAACAAGAGCTTACAACACATCAACGGCCCAGATTCGCAGTAGCCCGCAAACCGCGTCCCTAAGAATCCACTTGGATATGCTTTTATTTTCATCTTTTATTTTTAAAGTTTTCAAAATTTAAAAAGATATAAAGTAGATTGAAAATAAATTTATATTTGAATAAGTTATTTGAAAAATAGTAATTATATTGAGTTTAATTGGTGATGGATGGGAATAGATAGCAATAATAAAAATAGAAATAGAAAATATATAAATTATTGAAAACGTATATTGAGATAAAAATGAATTAGGAATTTTCCCTTTGATTTCATTTTTAAATTCTATTTTTATATTTCACACTATTTGAAAATTAGAACACATCACTTTATAAGCATTTTTACCCAATATGTTTTCATTTTATTTTTTAAAATATATTCCCCAATAATTTATATATTTTTTTATTACCATTATTAATATTTTTCTCCACATACAACTTATTAAATCCAATATAATTATTACTTTTTTAAAAATTTATCCAGATACAAATTCATTTTCAACTTATTTTTTAAATATT
Source organism: Jacaranda copaia (assembly GCA_014898725.1). Lineage (NCBI taxonomy): Eukaryota > Viridiplantae > Streptophyta > Magnoliopsida > Lamiales > Bignoniaceae > Jacaranda > Jacaranda copaia. The sequence continues at coordinate 1,117,571 of JACGDI010005819.1, forward strand.
GAAAATAATAAAAAAATTAAAATGAAAATAAAACCAAACGACCCCTTAGAATTTTAGTAAAAATGAAGATAATTTATTTTCAAATAATAAAAATAAAAAGTGGAAACAAATCCAAACGGTGCCTAATGCCTCAATCCGCCTTTATAAATTATCCTTCTTTCCCCCCTAAACTCCCCATCTCACATTGACCCACAAAAGAAAGATAAAAAAAGAAAGAGGAAAAGCCAAAAACCAGTTTACCTTTACATGGGCTCGACAAGCACCTGGATACCATCCAAATACAAAGTGTTTCTGATTTCAGTTGGAGCTTTATCCTTCGCTATGGGGAAATATGTTTTTGTTCCACTGGTAGTTAGTGAAATTCCGGCCATATGGTCCATCATTCTGTCATGGCTGAAGCCTCCTTATTTATATATAGTCATGCACGGAATCATCATCACCATCGCCGCGTTGTCGCGCTTCCAACAAAGTCAGCTTGAGCCGGAGCAGGAGCCGCTACTATCTCAGCACATGGTTTCCGTCAGAACTCCTCCGCCGGCGGATTTTGCGACGTTGTCAGCTCTGACGGAGGTTATAACAGCTAATGAGGAGCCGCAGATGGCAGAGACGGGGGCGATTGTGGTGTATGAGGGTGAAGATAGGATTGTGGAGTTGAGACCTGTGGTGGTGAATGGTTCAAAAGTTGATATCGAAACAGAAGAAGAAATTGTCGCTGATATTGAAGCCGAGGATGATGTGCTCTTCCACCCGCCGGTGGCGTATAGTAGCCTGCCGGCGCAAGAGACATTTTCGCTGGAACTTCCATTGGAATATCTCTTGCCGGGAAGGGAGAAACCTCTGATCTCTTCGAACTTCGAGACCACTCCTGAAGGTAAAATTTAGTGTTTTTTATTGGTTTTTACGTACTATGGTTTCAATTTCTCTATCTCAGTGGAGCAGAGATTCCCGGCGTTTCTGAGCTCCACGCGCCGCCAGGATCTCACTTATATCCTTTATCCTACGCTTTAGGTTAGACAAAGGTTGACGACGTCGTTTTCAAAGATTTTCAATTTTCGTTTGCATTCTGGTTACGCATGCAAACGTGACGTCATTCAAAAAGTTTGCTTGTAATATTTCATCCGTATAAGCTTTTAACCTTACTATAAAATTTTATATCCACTCTTTCTTCGATAAAATATTCATGCACAAAAATGGCAAAAATAAAATAAAATAAATTAATAAGTATATATTTTTCCAGAAGTGAGACCCACGCTGGAGAGCACGTGGAAGATGATAACGGAGGGACGACACGCGCCACCACCCACAGAGCAACTCAAGAGGTCCGATGCGTCACGGCGGAGGAACCACGATTCCCCGCCAGGTGAGGCGAGTTCCAGGATTTGGAAAGAACTGTCGCCGAGTCAGGACGAGTTGAACCGCCGAGTTGAGAATTTCATCAAGAAGGTTAACGAGGAAATGAGATTGCAGAGGATGGAATCATTGAAGAAGCACATGGAGATGATTAACAGTGAGGCTTAGTCTTAGCATATTTAATTTGGTTTTATGTATTCTGTAGATATTTTAATTGCTGCATAGTAGAAATTTTCAGAGAGAGATAAAAAACAAAAAAAAAGAAAAGAAAAGGGGTGTGGGTGGGATTTTATTTCTTTAATTTTTCCTTTAGGATGTTTTTAGGACATGGCTTCTAATATATGGGGCAAATGTCTAATTTATTTTTTTCATAGTATTCACAAATATGGGATTAGGGTTTGAAAATCGTTTCTTCTGTAGTAATGGAAATCTAAAACAATGATGTGTTTGGTAATGTTCTTTTATTTTTATGGATGATATATATTTTAGTTTATGCTTCAATTTAATCTCTATATGCCTCAATTGTCTTTGTTATTTAATTGAAAAAGGAATTGTCTATATCATCGTCTCTGTAATATAAAGTTTTAATTAAATGACATCAAATGAAATAACACATTCCTTAAAAAAAAAAAAAAAGATTATTGCCACGTTAGTTAGGAAGTAATTTTTGAGGTTGCTTGATAAGGATGGGAATGGTTGGGTTTGGAGCGAATTTATTAAAACTGAAGACTCGTTCCGCGAAGACTTACGGAACCCACCGCGCTCTGGCCTATATTGACTGGCTAGACTGATCTATGTCTAAAACAATTAAAAAAAAGAATATTTCTTTAAAAAGGATTGTATCATTATAACTTTTTTAAATATGAAATAATGATATTATTAATAAAAATAATTACTTATATATATGCATGTGTTAGTTGAAAATATTGTGAATTGCAATTATTTTTATATAGATATCAAATGAATAAATTATTCATTATGACAATATTACAATTTTTACATAAATTTTTATGGACCTAGAGTCAACCATGTTCAAATCTGAATCTTGATAGGTTAGACTCATTATACCTATTTTGTATGTCTAAAAATTTTTTAAAAAGGATATTTTTTTAAAAAGATAATATCACTGTAACTTTTTAAATATGAAACAGTAGTATTATTGATAAAAAATTAATTATTTAAATATATATATATATATATGCACATTTTAGCTGAAGCTATTGTGAATTGCAATTATTTATATATAGATATTAAATGCGTAAATTATTTATTATCACAATATTATTATTTTTACATAGAATATGTGTGTAATATGTACAATAGTCAATATATATGTGATTATACGTTAGATAAATATATTTATAATAAAATAAAATTAATATATAATATTATAATAGAACAAGTTCGAATTTAACAATTAAATTTAAAGATTTGCTCCAAGAACCATTTATATTTTCCGAACCTACCTCGAGCGAGATTGGTTTGGAACGGGTCTTGATAGAAACCAAACTAATTGGCATCCTTATATGTACATTTTATTAGAAATGAATAAGCACCCCTGTCTATAAAATCCTTAAATATATAAGGGCATTCGGGGCCATTTTCCACCAAAAAGGATTAGGGTGATGTTTGGTTACGTTTATGTTTGATTTTAATATTTATTTTGCGAGAATGAATACTGTAAGTGGGATTATAGAATGTAATGAATTCTTGATTATGTTTTAGGGAGTAGTTAAAAATTTATTTTAGAGAGTTTTTGTATATTTATTTATGTTTTGAGGGAGATATTTTTCACTGTAACAATCAAATTAATATTTTTTTTAGTATTTTTGGGGTGAAAATAAAATTAAGTAATTTTTTTATTGTAAAAATAACAATAAAATATATATGAAATATATGTTATACATATATGTGATATATATGTATGCATATATTGAAAACTAGGAAAGTTTTGAGAATAATGAATGATAGAAGATGATATATTTAATTATATTTTTCCAAAACAAAATTATTTTGAAAAATATAACCAAACACTCCCTATACATTCTAAATATATCTTGAAAGAATAATTTAGGTGGATGAAAGTATGTGTTTTCTAAGATTCCTATCTATTTTTTAGCCATTCATATCAATTTAATTTAATCCTCACATTTGAACTATCATAAAGCAAAGAACCATAGTTCTTCCATGGAACCATCTTCTTTTAAATTAAATTATGAAAATAAACATAAAAATTATTATACTAAATGACCAAATTAACCTTATTATCATAAAGAAATTAAAAACCCTCTTTTTCTTATATTAAACCCTAATTCAATCAGAAGAAAATTAGAGAAAACTCATTTTGAGACAGCACCGATTCATTTTGAAAACCCAACATTCATTAATTGCTCCAAATCAAGAAGAAAGAGAGGGCTCCTAATATATGTCACCATACACTTTGGTAGATAGTTAATTTTACTATGCTTTCTGAAAGGATTGGAAATCAAGAAAGCCCACCAGTACTTGCAAGCTTTTATGTGAGTGAAGCTTTTGATATTCAATTTTTGTTGGTTGAAATTTCAATTTCACCTCTGCTCTTAGAATTTCACCCTCGGTGCCCGATGCCACAGAATTTTGCATTGGGCACTGCAGCTCCCAAGCATTTTAGGAGCCCGGCGCCCAAGACTGATCAAGGGGTGCCACAATGGCCCGTTTAGGGAGGTAAACATTCCTTCACAAAGCCACAACCGTTATACTCATCAATTCATTTACATAAATTGGTAAAGTTGCCTTTGGTCACGATTTCCAATCCCACCAACCTACAACAATCTCAAACCAATAGCTAATAAAATTGGCAACAATGTCAACAAGTCCAATGTTGTCTCCTCCAAAGAATTTCTTGCCCTCAATTTCATAGTCTAGAAATTTCAAAAATTCTATTATTTCTTCCTTGGTCTTCTCCCGCTCCTCTCGTACCTTTATAAAAAAGTAATTTGAAATGAATTAGTGTTATCTCAGAATGAGTTTTCTCTAATTATCTTTTGGTTGAATTCGTTTGTTAGGGTTTATTTTCTTTTGATTGAATTAGGGTTTAATATAATGAAAAGAAAGTTTTTAATTTCTTTATGGTAATAAGGTTAATTTGGTCATTTAATATAATAATTTTTATTTTATTTTTCATAATTTAATTTCAGAAAAAGATGGTTCCATGGAAGAACCATGGTTCTTTGCTTTATTATTGTTCGAAAGTAAAAATTAAATCAAATAGATATGAACGGTTAAAAAATAGATAGGGGATGACAAGTCAGAATCATATGTACGAAAACCTAGAAAATCCAAAAAAAATATTCCCAAATCGCATCTAATCGTAACTTGAATCTTCAATTTTCAATCTTGGTTTCCCCATGAAGCGTACACGATTTGATGGGGTAAACATAAAATATCAAATTTGCCCTTGCAGTTAGGATCTAAATATTTCATAACCAAGTCAATCTAATTAATTTCATCAAATACCCAACTCAATCAATCTCCATTATTAAGCACTATAAATATGGACGCATCAAATTCGTTACATCATTTGCTATATATTTCTCAAATGACGGACACTATTAATATTTGATGCGTTCATATTCATAAATATGTAATTTTGAAATAATTTTTATTTTTATTTTATAGTTTTATCCTCATCAAATTGGTCATTGATTGAAGCAATATGG
>JACGDI010005819.1:1122718-1144347 GCA_014898725.1 Jacaranda copaia
AAAATAATATTATAATTTGAATTTAAATTTGAATTTATAATATTTTTGTGGTGAATGTTGTTTGAGAAATATTGAAAAAATAAAAAAGTAGATATGTGTAATAATAGGAGGAAAATATGTATGAAAATTGAGACAGAATGTAAAAAGAAATGTTTCAAGGATAAAAATATATGAGAAAATAGTATAAAAGTTCATAGGTTGTAGTTGGTTGCGCTTTCATTTCTCATTTCTTGGAGGAAATAATGAAATTTTTTTTGTTATGAGATAGAAAAAAAAAATTGAGGTAAAAGTATAATGATTACAATTGATGTAATAAGTGAAAGTATAATTATTATAGTTAATGTGGTAAGTGAAAGTTATGAGATCGCGATTGGTTGTGAGGATTTTTTTTTTTTTAAGAAATTTTTGTGAGATAGTGATTGATTATAAGTTATGACTTAAAATGCTGTATATGTAATATTTTTTATATAATATTTATATATAGATTTTTATTAGAATAAAATAAAATTAATAAATATCCTTTAGAATATCTTATAATACACATAAATATAATAATCAATTTATGTAATGATTTAATTAATTGAAATTTTAAAATTTTTAAGGTTATACTGAAATAAATGTGTATACACTTATATATGCAGAAAATAATATTATGAAATATTAAAATATACGTGTGAATAATTATATTACTAAAAAGAATTGATATGTAAATATATATATATATATTATGAAGTACTTTTATCTAAATAATACAATATAATGTGTACATATATAATTATATATTATGAAAATAATTACATTATAAATAATTTTGTTTAAATAATAAAACATTATGTGCAAATATAATTATGTATTATGAAAATAATTTTATGTAAATATTAAAATATACAAGTAAATAATTATAAATATGATGCCTAAATATAATTATATATTATGAAAATAATATTATGAAATATTAAAATATAATAATTATATTATCAAAATAATTATATTTAAACTTGTAAATATAATTATTTATTACAAAAATAATTTTATTTAAATATTAAAATATTACGTATGGATATAAATATATATGTACTATGAAAATAATTTTATTTAAAATGTTTAAATACACATCAAAATAACTTTATTAAGAAAATAATAATATTTTAATATAAAAATAATATGTGTAATCATAACTACATATTATGATATGATTTAATTTAAATGTTTATATATACATTTAAATAATTATATAATGAAAAAAATTGTTTAAATATAAAAATATGACGTGTAAATATAATTATATATTATGAAAATAATTTGAAGTAAATATTAAAATATTATGGGTAAATATAATTATATATTATGAATTGATTATGTAGAATTATGCCTTAAGTATATAGGTGGATGAAAAGACAAGAGAAAATTTTCAAAAGTTTGCTTGGGAAGGAGAATCCATTTTTTGAGAGAAAGTAAAGAAATTTGAAATAAAGGAGAGGAATTCATTTTGGAGGGAAATTTTCAAATATGGAATAAGGAGGAGATGAATATTTTTTTGAGAGTGAAATTTTATTCAAAAGTAATCACCACTCCATTTTTTTCAACTTAAAGAAACAAAATTTGGGAATAATTTCCACAACCAAGCACAACCATAGTTTTTTATTTTCATTTTCAATAGAAAATGAAAATGAAAACAAATGGGGCATTTGCAAGCCTCATTTTCATTTTTATCTGGAAATAAAAATTAAAAATAAAGGATATGTTTGGTTACATTATCCCAAAACAATTTATTTTGGGAGAATGTAACCAAACATATGTATTTTTTTCTCCCAAAATGAATTTTTAAAATATTCAGATTGTCTTTATAATTTAATTGCAAATGATGAAAAACCTCATATTCTTTACATTACAATTATTACCAATCACATATACATATATTTAAATATCATAATATTTTATTACTATATAATAATCAAAAATACTATTAAAATCCATTTACATCCTTAAAACTCAACAAAGGACATTGATTTCACTGCTACAATAGAATTTGTTTCTTCCCAATTCCCAAAACACAAATAAACATACCAAATTTTTCCAAAATATTTTTTTTACTATTTTCAAATTATAAACAAATATATATCATATTCTCCAATACAAATTTTACATTTTTCAACATCACTCCCAAAACATACAATCCAAAACACATAATTTGTAAACAAATATTTTCAAATATTTTTTTATTATATTTTTTTTTAAAATACAAATTTTTTAAAACTCTTTATAAATCTACCATATTATTTATTATCACATAAATCAAATTTAAATTTGATTTAACATAAAATACCCATTATTATTTTTAAATTAATAAAAATACATATATTCAAAAAAAAACTTTTTAAACATAAAAAAGTATAAATTAATAGACTTTTCAATCTTATAACCTATTTTAATTATTTATTTTTAATATTTCATCCAAATACGTCTTAATTTCTATTTTTATTCAATAATTAACTTTTCAATTTTTGAAAATACATAAAAAAATGGAAATACCGTTGAAAATAAAACCAAACAGAGTCTTCAACTACCTTTCAATTGGGCCAAGATTTTCTTAGGCCCACCAAAAGACTCAATTGTCACTGGCCATGTTGACTCACCAAATTCAAGGAAGAATTGTAATTACACTTTTCTCCCCCAAACTATGGGAAATGTTAAACTTTCCCATCAACTCAGAAATACTGTGACAATTTCACAATTAAATTATTGGATTTTAGGGATAAAGATTACCCTTAATGCATTAAATATGTTTCTAATTTTTCTAATTCCTAGATACACTAGAAGAAAAATTGCATTTAGTAGCATTAGAAAGTGCAATTTAAATAGTATTATAGTGGCAATTTTATATTTAATAATATTTTTTAAAAGTGTCACTTGTAGCAGTATAACTAAACTTATAAATGTCATCAATTTACCTCTATTGTGACATTAATAAAATGCAAGAAAAAGTGTATTATATGGCACATTAAAATGCCACAAAAAATGCATTACATAATATGCCAAAATGCTATTAAAGAAAATTTTAAATGGCAGGCCAATATGTCACTAAAAATGTATGCAGTGACATATTAAAATGCTACCAAAATTTCTTTAAATGACAAAATAATACACCACAAAAATACAATAAATGATATGTTAAAATGTCAAAAAAATAATTTCAAATAACATGTTAACATGCCATAAAAAATGCATATAGTAATGTTAAAATGTTACAAAAAAAATCCTTTAGATGACATAAAACATTCTATAAAAAAAAATTATATAACATGCTAAATTAGATGGCAAACAAGATTCGTTTGAATGACTTCTTAATCTCCCACCAATAGCCATATTATGAGAGCCCAACATGCTCCAATTACTTTGTATAAAATTCGAACATGCGATATTTTACTTGAAAAGATATGAATTTACTGTCAAACTATCTACCAAATGTTCATTATAAATATTCAAAAATATTATTATATTATTATCCTTTAAAAGTATATTTTCTCAATTATTTAAATATATGCTTTAAATTATTATATTAAATAATACATTTGAAAAAGTTTGAGACATTAAATTTAGAGATAGAAAATATTTCAAAAAAATAATTTATAGGTGTGGAGAAAAAATGGGCAAAAACTTAGTTTTTTATACTTCTTGAAAAATATGATTAATTTAGTTGATACATTAAATTATATTTAAGTAGTTAGTTTAATCAATGCATTATGATAAGATATAAAATTGTATATTTTATAATTATTAATAACTATATATACTTTATCTATTTTTGTGTAATATTTATTTCATGTTATGCCATAACTAAATTATGAATTATGTTTTTCTCTTTTTTCCAAAAAAAAAGAAGTAGTATTTCTAGTTAAATGCTTTTAACATATAGTTATGTTAGTAATTTCAATAAAATTAAATTTTTATAACATTTATTAATCAATTGCTACTAAGTAACACTACGTTGTTAAAACAACGTTAAATTAGTGCTATTAAATAATTTACAATACTTTTTATAAATGAGATCATAAATAAATATGAGTAGCATTTTTTTAATAAAAAATAGTGGCACTACTTAAATGCCTTACAAATATATTTATGTTGGCATTTTCAATTAAATGTCACTATTGTTTTGTTACTTATTAAACAAATGCCACTAAATATTGTATTATACCGACATTTTTCAACAATTATCACCATATTACTCTTATGTATTATTACACTATTGAATGTCACTAAATTAATACCACTAAATATTCTGTGGCATTTTTTTAAGGTGCCTCCGTAAATCAATACAAGTGATATATTTTTATGAAAAAATTGTGGCACTAGTTAAATGCTTTCAAATTATATTTTTGTTGGTATTTTTATCAAATATCGCAATTTTATATGACATTTAATAATCAAATGTCACTTAATATTTTATTATAGTGACTTTTTTTTTATGACTATCACTATTTTATTTTTACATGTCATACACTATAAATATTGTTAAATACTTTATGACATTTTTTCTTCAAACGACACTATAACTATATATTAGTGTCATTTTTCTAAAAAAAAAATAATAACACTAGCTAAATGCCTTTAAAATACATTTATCTTGATATTTTTAATTAAATGTCACTATTTATTTGCATTTAATAATTAAATAACACCAAATATTAAATTATAATGGCATTCTTTATAACTATCATAATGCCTTTTTGTGTCATTGTATTGTAAAATGTCACAAAGTTAATGCTACTAAATGTGAATTTTCTTGTAGTGAAGTAAAAAAGATAAATTTTTTAAATAAAACTCTTATATTATAATAAGAAATGATTTTTTGGAAAAACAATTTGAAAACATATATGTGCTTATTTTCTCAAAATATTTTCACTCTCCAAAAATAAAGTTAAACGTTGTTGATTTTTCTAAAATATGTCCCTTCTTTATTTCCCCTTAAAGTATCATTAGAAAGTCTCAATACTTTCAAATTATCCCATCAAACCAAAAATATATTTGTATATTAATCGCTATTTTTAGTTATTATACTATAATAAAATAATGTAAAATAATATTACATGCGATCATAAATTAAAAAATAATTTACATCTCTTTGAATTTCAGATGCTCCAAAATCCGGACCACTACTAAACTAACAATGAAAGCAGCCGTCAAACTCGGCCCATCCGCCGCCGCCTATTTAGACTCCTTCTCCTACAATCTTCGCCACTACATCCGCATCTAATCCTCACCCCACAAAATCCACCCATCTCACCACGTGGAAGCATCTTAACGTTTTGTTACAGTGAATGTAGACACCTCTCTGTAAGGGTATCATACCACCTATGACACGTCATCATCAGAAACCGTTCTTGATAAGCTTCCCAAACGACAACCGACTCAGACCGACCACTATCTGCCAAGTCAGCGAAACTACCCCATGTTGCTTCCCCCAACCTCTCGCCGCCGACACGTGTCCCTCTCCCAACGGCTAGTTTTTCTGCTTGATATATACCGTTTCGTCCCCAGCAAAAATGTATCTTTTTCGTTGATGGATGTTTATCCTTTCAGAAATTAATTTCCTTAGAAACCCATCATAAAAGCGGAAAATAAAGGTTACTTCCAGCCATTTTTTTTTTAACATATGAGTCTTGGTGAAATATAATTGGAAGGCTGTTCTTGTTTCCGTCAATGTCAGTCTACTTCTGATCTTTTGGTAAGGGTTTCTGTAGTATTCCATACAAAGATAGGATTTGTGGGCTCCGATTGAGATTTTAGGGGGTTTTAGTTTCTGGGGTTCTGCCTTTTTCGGTTAATTTATCAGATTCTTGATTTGGGTTTGGGTTTTTGGGATAATTCTAAGTACTTTGGCTGTTTGAAATCGGATCCTGGAGTTTGAAGTTGAGAAAATGGGCTTTGGGAGGAAATTTGGATCGAATATGAAGAGGGCAAATGAAGGGTATGGAATGGGGTTAGTGAGAAGTACATCATTTGGGAGGAAAAGGGTTGCTTTGTCAAACGTTTGTATGGAGTTCGGGGATGTTGACGATTGTATTTCAACTTCGCTGTCTAAGAGACTGTGTTCTCAAGATTCCTTTTTCTCTGCAGAGAAATCTGTACTTGAAGATTTGCCTCAAGAAATTCTGGTTAGTATAATGTTCTCGTATTTGGAATGATTTCTTTTGAATTGGTTCTCTTTTTATGCATTGTTATCTTGTATTGTGGAGTTGTTCAATCGGTGTAGTTCAGTTAAAGTTTATTTGAAACGACCGATTAGTGGAGTCACTATTACATTAGCGGACTATAGGCCTAAACTGAGTTAAAACATAGTAAAAGTCAAGTTGTAACAAAAAAATCTTACGATATTTAAATCAAGAGAGCCGGTAATCTAAAAAAGTATGAACAGTGGAGGAATATTATATAGATATGCCAATGCATATTATCCTCCATGGCAAGTGGGACAAATGTGCACTCAGGTCAAGTCATGCTCGACATTATCTGCTGATTTAAAGAAGTATGCGTAGTGAAGAAATATTATATGTGTGTGTGGGGGGGGCAAAGTCGGCCTTCAGCGCTTTTCGCATTATCATCTTGTAATTTTGATTATTAGTTGTATGTTGCTTGTGCATCTTATGGAGTTGCATCACTAAAAATTATCATTTTCGCACGCAGATAAGGATACTTTGTGGGGTGGATCATGATGACTTGAAAAGGCTGATTTTTGTATCCAAAGCAATGAGAGAAGTGGTGAGCATTTGTGATTTCAAAGAGACTATTTCTAGTATTTTCTAACATCTTTGGACTTATCAACTTGGTTTGTTTTGACTGAAAACAGACACTGATTGCAAAGCAATCACATTTTGCTTACCGTACTCCGAGGAAGACAGTGGTTTCCAAGAATTTGGAGGATTCTTTTGGTGATTTCAATGAGGTTGAAGCTCCAAATGCTCCAAAGCAATCGAGGGTTCCACGTTTTAGATTAAGCGCTAAAAAATTGGCCGATATTTCAGTCGCCCTGTTTGGTTCTGATGACGAAGATGAAGAGGGCTGGCCGAGGAGCAGTTTGTTTATGGAAATGGATTCTTGTGAATTGTAACATTATGGGTTGATTTAGATGGATCTGATATGCTTATCAGATTGTAGTTCTTGTGTTTGTTTTTTGCACGCTTTGAAAAATGATTTCCAAGCCTGTTTTTCTTCAACCCTTTTCATTGAAGATGGGCTGGCTTGTGAGTGTATTTGATTGTAGGTGAATAAGGACTGTGGAATAGTTCAGGGAATTTCTCTTAGGACGTTCAATTTGAATGTGGGATCCCAAGATCTATGTACTTGTTAATTATAAACATAAATACATGTCCTGATTTATTGGAATGCACATAAAGTTAGGGATGCAAAGGAGTTGAGACTCACGAGCCCAACTCGAGCTCTAATTCGAACCGTTTGTATCTAGGTTCGAAAATTTGTAAGTTAGTATATAATTAAAAATTATTTTTTTATTTCGAGTTCTAGTTAGAGCAATTTTTTATAATTTATTTGCAAATTTTAACCTTATCGAGCCCAACTCGAACTGAGTTCAAGCTTAAAATTTTAGGCTTTCCAGGCTTGAGGCTAATATATATGTATATTTATTTCAAACTCAAACTTGATAATTTTTTTAAAAATTGACTTGGCTCAATTCAATTGTACTCGTGTATAAAGCAATGCAAGTTATGTAGCTCATATTTAGGTCTTGTTGAAGAAAAAATATATGTGACAAAATGTGTGATAAGACTATATTATGATAAAATAAGTAAAGTAGAAAAGGTAAAGATAATTATAATTAACGTAAATAAATATATAAAAACATTTAAAAGAATAAATTTGAAAAAAAATATAAATCTATCGAAATAAAACAAAGTAGTTGTCTACCTGTTGCCGGAAAAAATGAATTTTTAAACGTAACCTAACAATTTGAAGGATTCCTCAGAATCAGGTTTCCACGCTTGCTTTAATTTTTAATGAATGCAGGGGAGTGCAAAAAATTCAAGCAAGCAATGAGGATGCGAGTGAAAATAAAATGGAAGAACAATTATAAATTTGTTATTATTTGAACCAAGTTGGAATTGGGTTGTAACAGGGGTGTTCATCGGATCATCGGATCAATACGATCCGATAAATCCGACAATTCAAATTAAATCAATTTAATTGGTTCGATTTGAATCGAGCAATTGGATTTGATCGGATAAAATTCGATTAAATTTGGTTATATTTGATTTGGTTATCAAATTTTATATTTATTTTACTAGACCCGACCCGACCATTTAATTAAAATAATTAATATTTTTTTAAAATTATAATTTTTGTTATTTATATTTATATTTAATGTTCAACTTCGATTTAAATTTGAAATTTCATATTATCAATCATGGTTTATGGTAAAAAATGAGATAATTTATAACAATTATGATTTGTAGCACTATGGTGCAATTCTATATGCTTTTGAATTTTAATAAATATTTTCATAATAATTTAATTATCTTTTCTAATTAAAGAACTAAATGAATTGCAATTGGTACTTTCTTCTTCTCCTCCTTTTTCTTTTTTCCTCCCTTGAGCCCAATCACCTGAACCAAAACAACTTGCAACCCAATCTAGATCGAGTTGTTTTGGTCCGAGCACAAAAATTAAAAATGATCAAATTCGAACTAAACCAAATCAATTAAAAATAATTAATTCGAATTTATTTTTCTCTTTAATTCAAACCAACCCGACCCGTGAGCATCCCTAAGTTGTAAAGTATTCCAATATTGGAATGCAATACCACAAAATTTCTATTGTGTTATTGATGGATTAAGTATGAATTTCTTACAAGGTGTTTTGGTTTTTAAATAGAACTAAAACAATTGAATCCTCGAATTATGGATCTTTAATTGGCTTTTTCTCTATCTTTGCAAATTCTTCAATATTCCCTAATCTATCCTATCACCTTGAATTGTCATTTTATTCCTTGGTTATTGATATACAACTCATAGGGAGTTTGGTTGTGTTTTTATTTTTTATTTTTAATATTTTTAAATTTTGAAAAGTGAAATAAAATAAATGAGTTGAAAATATATTTGTATTTAGATAGTTTATTGAGAAAGTGATGATTATATAGGGTTTTGTAGGTTGTAAGTTGAGAGTGATAGTAATAATGAAGAAAAAATAGAAGATATATAGGTTATTGGAAGAAGATATGCTTTGAGATAAAAATGAGATAAAATATTACAGAGTATTTGTTTATGTTTTATTTTCATTTTATGTTGTTTTTACTATTTAAAAATGAATTTACAATAATTTATTATAATTTTTATTCACTTTTATTTCAAAACATATTTTTCAATAACCTCGTATCTTCTTCCAATAATTTATATATATTCTCTCTCGTTTTCATTATTACTATCTCTTTCCACCATAACATAATAAAATTAACATAATCATTAATTTTTCAACAAACTATCCGAATACAACTTCATTTTCAATTCATTTACTCTAATTAATTTTTCAAATTTCAAAAATATTAAAATGAAAATTCAATTTGAAAACACAACCAAACACCCTGTTAGTTAAAATGATGATAAATCGTTGAAAATTTATTTTTAAATAGTAAAAACAGCTAAAAATGAAAAAAAACACAACCAAATAGCCCCTTCGTAGTTGACATTTGACAATATGAGTTTGGGCTCTATATTTGAGCTTCAAACAAAATGGGCAAATAGTAAACTTCAGTGAATTGGACTTGAATCTATAATTCAATCATACTTCTTTTTGGGCCAGACTTTATTTTATTGCACTTTCATTTATTTGAATAACATTTTTAAGTACATATGCCACCTTATAATCCATGCATAATAAACACAATTATTAGAATGAATTTCATTTTAAATAATCTAATATGATTTAATTTCAAAATTGTAATTTTTGGTGGAATTACAAAAGTCGTAGGTGATTTTCTCCCCTCTCCGGTTTCCCATCCTCCAGTTATCTAATTTTTCACTAGTTTAAATCACAAGCGCATTCGAATCGACAGCCCACCGGTTTGTTGCACATTTAAACACTCCAGTTCTCATTTGTCCGTCTTTTTCCCTTATAAAAGCCGCGGCAAAGTGTCCTCCATAATCTATTTCCTTTGTCTTTGACAAGCGAACATATATCGGATACACTCAAAGAGTGAAAAATGGCGTCGACGAAACGCGAGTTGCCGTTAAGTGATGAACCCCAACTCAAGAAGCCAAGAGTGGCGGAATTGGAACCCTGTCAATCTTCCGACAGTTCCAACGTGCGGGTTGTTCTGAATCCTGCTGATTGCGATATAGGTTTTAATTTAATTCTCATTCTTTTCTATCAATTTTCTGGGAATTATTGATTCTTTCTTGTGTTTAGTTATTTGTCGAACCGTCTGAAGCTTTGAATTGATTACTCACTTTAGCTGATTGGTATGATTTGGGATTTTTCTTGACCTCGATAGTGAAATAAGAATTAAAAATTTAAAGAATTAGGAGGAACTGGGTTTGTTATTTTCTAGGGTGAAGGAATTATATCGGAGAGAGATGGATTTTGGATTTGACTGTGGTTAAGTTTTGAATTTTGTCATTGATCTCCATTGAGTGATGAGACCATTTGTATAATTTGTGGTGCTTCTGTACCTTTTAACATGGTAATTCTTTTGCATTGGTTGTGTATGCTTAGAAAGAGATACTAGCTCTCTGGTTTTGGGGCAAATAATAGATGTTTTTATTAAACTATGTGTTGTGATGAAATTTGAATGATATGATGATCATCATCTAATGTGATATGTAAGTGGTGTGGAAGTTCTGCTTCTAACAGCCTTCAATCAAATCTAAGAGGACTTGGGAGTTGGGTTTTAATTGAAATTAACAATGGATTAATACCGCCATTATCTGTGATAGAAATTAATGAAATAATGGGAGGAAAGATAGTCAAGGAACGAAAGTAGAGTACAGGTCTGAGTTACATGCCTTTGATCGTTAGAGAATGAAATCGGCAATAGAAAATATGGGTGTGTGCTGATTTGCTTTCACATGTTAAATTGTGTTGAATTTGTTTGATAAGTCTTCCCTGCCAATCATTGACGACTGTTCCAAGGGTGATTCATGTCTGTGAGACTTTTTGAATTGTTATAACAATTTAGCTACTGTTTTCAGTCCCTTAATTTCCTGTTTTGTTCTCAACACCAAACCCAATGGACCTCAACTTGTTTATACTGAAATTTCAATAATAGTTGATCTGCAGGTCTCACCTGCAGAAGAAAACTTATGGCTTTTTTTGTTTCTATGTCAATTTTTTATTAGTTTATAGTTTTTTGGGTGTCTGTTAATCTTCTATTAACTAGTAAGTGGGGGAATATTGTTTGGCTGATTGCCTTTGAGTTATTTGTGATTTTAATCAAGTAAGCGACAGACTAATCTGAAGATTTATGCATTTACAGATTTTAATGTCGAAAGAGATGGTCTACAAGGCTCAGCACTCTATGAGGAAGGCTTTGCTTATTGCTGGTCTGGTGCTCGGGCAAATGTCGGAATCACCAGAGGGAAGTATTGCTTTGCCTGCAAAATAGTATCAGCACAACCAGTAGTCATGGAAGATACTTCGATGGATCTGCAACATGTCTGTCGTGTTGGTGTATCTAGAGGAGATGATTCTGTGCGAAATCTTGGAGAAACTTTGAACAGTTTGGGGTTTGGTGGCACTGGGAAATTTTCTAATTCAGGCAACTTTTACGACTATGGTGAAAAATTTGGAGTTGGTGACACCATAGTTTGTGCTGTCAACCTCAAAGAGAAGCCCATGGCTTCTATTGGTTTCTCCAAAAATGGGAAATGGTTGGGTGTAGCAAATTACTTTGATGCAGGTCCAAGTGGCCTAGGGTTGGTGGGTTCTCCAACCAAAAAGTTGCAATGGGAATCAGCTCTTTTCCCACATGTTTTACTGAAAAATGTGGTTGTCCAGTTGCAGTTCAGCATTGATGATGGTTTGATTCCAGAAGAAGGCTACAAACCCTGGGCTGCTGCCATTTTGGATGGTAATGCAGTTTTAGGACCTGCTTTTTTAGATCAAAATGATTGTGAAGTGATAATGATGGTGGGATTGCCGGCTTCTGGAAAAACTACTTGGGCTGAAAACTGGGTGAAGGAGCATCCTGAAAAGCGATATGTTCTTCTTGGGACAAATTTAGCTCTGGAACAGATGAAGGTTTGTCAATTTTGTTGTTTCTTTCTTGCTCTTCATTCGTATGTTTTGTTCTAAACTCTTGTATTTATCTTCTGCTACTTGATGAATTTGAGTTATATCAAACCTCCTTACAGGTGCCTGGTTTGTTGCGCAAGCATAATTATGGCGAGAGGTTTGACCGTTTGATGGATCGTGCAACTAAGATTTTCAATACTCTTCTGTCCAGGGCTTCTAAAATACCTCGTAATTTCATTATTGATCAAACTAATGTCTACAAAAGTGCTCGTAAACGTAAACTAAAGCCTTTTGCAAATTACATAAAGGTAATTAAAAGGGAAAAAGTGTTCTATGGATTTTCCTTTCAATGTTTTACTGCAAGCAAAATACTTTGGTGTTGAGTTGTTAACATCTCCTTGTATCAGATTGCTGTTGTGGTTTTTCCAAGGACAGAAGAGCTCAAATTGCGGGCTGAAAAGAGATTTAAAGAAATGGGGAAGGAAGTTCCTGCTGAAGCAGTAAATGAAATGTTAGGTATCCTTATTTCCTTTTATCAATTGACTTTTGCTTGGTTTCTTCTTGAAGAAATGACTTTACTTTGATGACTTGAAACCATTAACTTGGCAGCCAATTATACTTTGCCCATGAGCAAGGACATGCCCAGGGCAGATGAGTATTTTGATCAGGTATAACATAGAAATTGTATTTAAGTAATTAACTCTCCTCCATTTTTTGCATTATTGAATTTTCCTTGTGATTGTTGCCTTTTAAGGTTTGGTTTGTGGAACTTAGTGGGGAGGAGTCACAGAGAACCTTGGATGAGATGAAAAGAGAACGTGAAAATTCTCTCATGTCTTGCAGTACCTCTTTGTCGCAACATGGTCAGAAGGCCACAATTCAGTCATACACTGGTGCATCACTCCAAAATCAAGGCAACTTGCTAGGATTCTTATCCTTCTGCATAAAATATAGCTAATTTGCTTACAAGGTTTCTTTTCATTAATGACCTTTTATTCTACATGCCTCAGGAGTTGGCGATCATTATCAGAGCACATACCCTTCTCAGCCTCCATCAGGAGCCCCTTATGTAAGCTACTGCTCATACCCTTCTGCTCACGATCTATTATGTGGAGCTACAGTTGATCCGAGCCGAAGGAACATTGCTGAGCTGTACCCTGGAACATCCTCATTATTGTACAACACTTGCAATGATGGTTATGCCAATAAGTCTGGAGGCAAACCATGTGATCCCCCTCCTATGAGGCATCCTGCTACAATGTTTCCTTATGGTGGGTAAATGACTTTTTCGTTTACCTGATTATCTCTGTGATAACATAAGCAAACTCCTATATTAGGGATGTAAATGAGTTGACGATAAGTCGAACCGAGCCAAGCTCTGATAATTTTTTCAAGCTCAAGGTCCAGCTTGACGAACTGAAGAAATTAAGGGCTCGAACTGGACGCGGCTTAATTCGTTTAGCTCAAACTTGTAATTAAGTCCTAGGCTCGAGCTTGGTAAATTTAATGATTTTATAAATTTTTATAATGTTTTATGTATAAATTTTTTTTTCTTTTAAAAATATAAGCTTGTGAATTGCATCGTGAATCTGCAAATAAAAATTATTTCATTCGAGCAAAGCTCAAGCTCTAGTCTAATTCCTCAAACTTGAGTCCAAATACTTTTCGAGCTAATTCATAAGGCTCACAAGCTGACTCGATTCGATTGCAATTCTATCCTATTTAAGTAATTTTGGCGAAATCTAATTTTTCCCATTGTATCCTTTCGCAGGTTCATATGGGACTCAAATTTCCAGGCCGCCTCCCTACTTAAGTTATCCTAATGATGTGCATCATTCTGGAGTGTATCCTCAGCCTTCTCCTCTGAGGCCTCCCTCTGTGAATTTAACTATGAATTTGCAGCCTCCATATGGAAGTTTTCCTCACAATATGGAGCAAGTTGGAGTCTACCACCAGCCTTCTTCTCTGAGGCCTCCCCCTGTGAACTTTCCTATGGATGTACAGCATCCTGGACTATATCCACCGCCTCCTCCTCGCCCCTACTGATTGCCTCCTCCTATCTCTGTGTGTATTCTTGTAGAGTCAAATGGTAAGATGGCTTAAATGGTTGGGTACACCAGCAGATTTTTATGTAAAGTTTTCTCTGTATAAAGTTTTCAGTTGGTTGTTTTGGAATTGGCTTCCTTTGATGTGATCTTAGTTTCAAACAAACTGTTGTAGAAAGCCAAGATTCACAGTTGTCCAATTGGATCATTTCTAAAATTTCAAGTCTTTTATAGGTTCTTGTGATTGGCCTAAAATCATGTATGATTCTTGTGACTGCCCACGTGACCTGAGATCTCAATATCTCCAAAAAAATTCTGAATTACGTTTCTGTAAATAAATTTGAATAATTTGTAGAATCTCTATTACTAATCTGTCTTAGAAAAGAGCCCACAACCATTCGAGTTGTAGAAGAAGTAGAAAAAGAATTTATGGGGTGTTTTGGTGAGTTTATAAGTTTCTCAAAATATTTTATAAAATATTTAAAAGTTAAAATGTTTAATAATTTTTTTTAAAAAAAATTATTTATAGGATCTTAAAATAAAATATTAAGAGTTTACAAGTTCTTTTTAAAAAAATGAGAAGATTCTAATTCATTTTTAAAATTTTAACAAGTTTCTTCATTTTTAATCATTTTAATTACAAAATTACTATCATTAACATTTTATAAGCTCTAAAATCTTATTTTATTCAAAAACTTAAACAAACTATTTTTAAAATAAAATCTAATATTTTATAATTTTTAAAAATATCTTGTAAGATATAGGAACTTATAAAGTATTTAAAATAAGCTTAGTTAATTACCCTCTTAATTAAGTGATTATGTTATTGCTTGTTTTCGCAGTAAAGAAATCATCGTGGAAAAAAAAATGATCTTATGAGAGAAATTGGAGTACTTAATACGGAAACTTTATTTAAGGATTTAAATTGATGAAGCAATTGGAGATTCTCGTGGAACATGACATCCCTTTAATCTTAGAAAAATACAATAAACAATAATTTTTTACTTGCATCTTAAACTCCGTCTGCATTAACAATGGAATAGATGGTTGTCCATATTGATGATGGCTTATTTTTTCTTTTCTTTTTTAATGTTTAGAATTTAAAAAAATTCTACAAATGAAAATAAAGTTATTTATTTAATTAGAGTGGCACGACACCGCACCTTGCGCGGAGCTCTTCTAATTTCTCAATTTTCATTTATGAGACAGAATAATGAGATTTTTGTATTTATGAGGTAGAAATTTTTTTTATGAGATGATGATTATTTGTGAGGTAAAAATGTAATGATTACAATTGATGTGATAAATAAAAATTATGAGATGGTGATTGGTTGTAAAATGTTTTATGAAAAAAAGTTGTGAGATGGTATTTGGTTATGAGGTATGAGTTAAAAATGTTGTATTGTAATTTTTTTATATAATATTTATATAATATATTTATTAAAATAAAATAGAATTAATAAAATATTCTTTAGAATATCTTATAATGCATGTACTAAAATATAATAATGAATTTATGTAATAATTTAATTAATTTAAATTTTTAAATTTAATTATATATTGAAATAAATGTGTATATACTTATATATGCAAAACAATAATTTTATTTAAGTATTAAAATATACAAGTAAATAATTATATTATGAAAAAATATATTTATTTAAATAATAAAATATAATGTGTAAATATAAATACATATTATGAAATAATTTTATTTAAACATTACAATATAATGTGTAAATTTAATTATATATTATGAAAATACTTTTGTTTAAAGAATAAAACATTGTGTGCAAGTATAATTATGTATTAGGAAAATAATTCTATGTAAATATTAAAATCTACATGTAAATAATGATAAAAATTATGCATAAATATAATTATATATTATGAAAATAATATTATGAAACACTAAATTACATGTGCGAATAATTATATTATCAAAATAAATATATTTAAATATAAAATATTAGATGTATATATAATTATTTATTACAAAAAGAATTCTATTTAACTATTACATATTACGTACAGATTACACACTATGAAAGTCACTTTACTTAAAATGTTTAAATGTATGTCAAAATAATTATCTTAAGAAAATAATAATGTTTTAATATAAAAATATTATGTGTAATTATAACTACACATTATCATATAGTTTAATTTAAATATTATTATATACATGTAAATAATTATACTATGAAAAAAATTATTTAAATATAAAATGTTACTTGTAAATATAATTATATATTGTGAAAATAATTTCAAATAAATGTTAAATATTATGGGGAAATATAATTATATATTATGAAATAATTATATAGAATTAAACTTTATGTACACAAGTGGATGAAAAATTAAGAGAGAAATCTCAAAATTTTGCTTGGAGAGAGAATCTATTTTTTGAGAGAATCCAAAGAAATTCTCTAAGAGGAGAAGAATAAAATTTCTCAAAGATTGGATAAGGAGGACATGAGTATTTTTTGGAGAATGAGAATACTCTCACATCCAAACACCACTTTTTAATTTTTTTAACTCAAATAAACAAAATTTGAGAAAATTTTCCACAACCAAGCATATACCCCTTAAGGGGCAGTTTGTTTATGTTTTAAAAATATTTTTTGTTGTGTTCACTATGTGAAAATGAATTTAAAACAACTTATTATTATTTTTATCAATATTTTCAATTCATTTTTATTTCAAAACACATTTTTCAATAATCTACATATCGTATCTCAATAATCTACATATCTTCTCTCTTTTCTTCATTATTACCGTCTCTTTCCACCTACAACTTATTAAAACTAACATAATCATTATTTTTTTAACAATCTATTCATTTTCCATTAATTTACTCTAACTAACTTTCAAATTTTAAAAATATTGAAAATGGAATTTGAAAACAAAAACGAACACCTTCTAGTCGCTCTTTTCTTTTGTTCTGCCTCATCTAGGCCTGTCGATGGGCAAGAATTTTCTCCACCCAGATCCACAAGAATAATACACTACCTAGGTCCAGTCCCAATAAATCTACACTTTACCCCCCACCTAGACTTAGATCTAGATCAATCAGAAAAATTTTAATGGGTAAGGGTTGGATTTATATCCATAAAACATCCAATTATCCTAAAATTTTAGAGAGTTTGATTTTATTGAATTGTTTAGATTAATTTCAAATTTAAAACCCTATGTTGTTGTCAGATTTCATCATTCATTATAGGGGTATTCAAAATCAAATCAACCCAAACAAAACCGACTAAATTGGCTGAAAAAATAAAAAATTGATAAAAAAGAAACCAATTAAATCGGTAATTTTTTGTTTAAAAATTGAAAAATCAAATGATTTGGTTCAGTTTTCGGTTGGCAAAGTCAAAGCTGAACTGATAATAAAATACTAAAATCCTTTTTTTATATATTTTGCCAAAAACATCCCAATTTTTTTGCTTATTTTCCTTCAATTCAAATTCAATTTTTAACTTAATTCTCGTCGTTCTATTACTATTATAATATTAGTGGGATTACTATTGTTATCATATGTTCGTTAATGAGTAGACATATAATTTGATGTTTTTGCAATTTTCGATTTGCCATTGCTTTTGTGGTTTCTAAATTATTTTTTTCCTTACTAGAATATTCTCTTTTTTAAATTATATTTTTTTTAACGATAAAAAATAAGGTCCATATGTTACGCATAAAATAATTTTTGCAAGTGAATTTATATAAAAAATGTAATAAGTTTTGTTTCATTTATACTTAAAAATTAAATTTAAAAAAAAGTAAAAAAATTAAATAAATTAAATCGAATTTAATTAGTTTAATTTGATTTGATTGTTCCTATTGAATCAAATCGAATGTTGAAGATTAATTTGGTTCAATTACGATCGAACCACACTTCCCTTTTACAAAAACAAGTCTCACCCGACAGCTTCTGTCACGACCGTCACCTCTAGCTCCTCCATGTCTACAGCCATCGCCTCCATCACGGCCGACGACCGCGGCTTTTGTTGCGTTCATCGTCTCTATCGCCTATTTGCTCCGCTGTGCCGTAAAGCCGATGGTATCTTTCTTTACCTAAGGAAATAAACCATCAACTCTTGCAGAAAACATCCTTGAAACCAATCCTGGGTTCACACACCTTTTGGTTCTCTGTGTCTTTGTAGCCATGGGGCGGTTGAATTCTCTTTGCATTAGTATTTGAGCCTCATCAAATGGCTAATCTGTGTCGAATCTTTTCACACAGAAAACAAACTCTATTCTGCAATCCCCTTCCATTCTTCCCCTTAATTCACACATCTACACATCCTAATCAAAGCAACATCAGTGACAATACTAACATCATCTCCCTAATCGATTCTTTACACAAAGGACAGAGCTGGAAAACTCTTTCAGAAAAGTTCAGCTCAGTCAAACTCACCAACCCTATAGTGCAGAAAATACTCTTGCAACTCAAAGAATCTATCAATTCAAGAAAAGCCCTCAAATTTTTCCATTGGTCGGCGAGAGAAATGCATTTCGAACATGAGCTTTCCAATTACTGCATGATAATCCACATTTTGGTGAAAGCAGGGCTCATCAAGGATGCCAAGGCAATGTTTGAATCAGTTTTAACCAAAGATTTTTCTGGTGGTAATTCTCGATCAATCGCTGTTCTTGATTCATTGATCGGTAGTTATGGAATTGTTGATTCAGTTCCATTTGTGTTTGACTTGTTTATACAAACTTGTGCTAAGTTGAGAATGGTTGATGATATTCTTGATGCTTGCAAGCTGTTGTTTAATAATGGGTTCCCATTGAGTGTGATTAGTTTCAATACTCTGCTGCATGTGATGCAAAAATCTGATAAGGCTCATTTAGTTTGGAGTGTATACGAGCACATGATTGGCACAAGAATATGGCCAAATGAAGCGACAAGGAAAATCATGGTTAATGCACTGTGTAAAGGAGGAAAATTGGAGAGGTTTCTTAGCATTGTAGATAGGATGAATGGGAAGAGGTGTTCAGCTCCTCACCTCATTGTGAATACTTGTTTGGTCTATGAGATGATAGAGGAGGATAGGATTGAAGAAGGGTTGGTGTTATTGAAGTGGCTGTTGCAGAAAAATATGATCTTGGATACTATTTCATACTCATTGGTTGTATTTGCCAAAGTTAAGATGGGGAATTTGGATGCTGCTAAAGAGATATATGAGGAAATGCTTAAGAGAGGTTTTCAAGAGAATGCTTTCGTATGCAGTTTGTTCATTAGGGCGTATTGTGAGGAGGGGAGGATTGATGATGCAATTGGGCTGTTAGAAGAGATGGAAAGGTTGGGCTTCAAGCCTTTGGATGGGACATTGAATCAGCTGATCAAAGGTTGTTCTTCAGATGGACGATTGGAGGATAGCTTGGTATTTTGCAAGAAAATGGTAAAACTGGGGCTTCTTCCTAGTTGTTTAGCTGTTAATGAAATGTTTCAGAAACTTTGTGAAAATGGCAAGACAAAGCAGGCTGATGAGGTGCTGACCATCCTGTTGGATAAAGGATTTGCTCCTGATGAAAATACCTATTCTCATCTTATTTCTGGTTATGGTAGAGATGATGATATGGAAGGGTTTACAAAGATTTTATTTGAGATGGAATACCGTTCAATCTCTCCTAATTTATCGGGTTTTACTTCAGTGATTAACGGTCTCTGCAAGTGTGGGAGATTAAAAGAGGCAGAGAAGTATCTGGAAATAATGAAAGCTCGAGCATTTGTTCCTAGTTCAAATGTTTATGAGAGATTGATTGCTGGTCACTTGCAGAAGGGTAGCCAGAAAAGGGCTCATCAACTTTATAGTGAAATGGTCAGAATAGGACAAACCACGGTATGAGACATGTGGGATCCCCTGTTGATTTGCCACTCATTCTTGCAAGAGGGAGACATACTAAAGCATGAAGCATCTCGATTATTTGATTGGTACACTCGCAACTAATATGTCTAGAATCCACATTTGAATTTTGTGTTTTGCATGGCATCCCACGTTTGTTGCTTTCCTAACATTTTATAGGATGTAAATAGAAAATATGGTCAAACACGCAAGTGAAAAAAATGTTTCTTTCGACATTTCTTTTTGTTCACAAGTGAAACTTCAATAAGGTACGGCTTTGAGATTGCCTTCTTTCCTTATATTATAGATGCCATATTCTTGATTCTTTCTTGTTTTTAGTTATTTGTTGAACCGTCTAAAGCTTTGAATTGATTACTCACTTTAGCTGATTGATATGATTTGGGAATTTTCTTTACCTCAAAAGGGAAATAAGAATTGAAAATTTTAAGAATTAGGAGGAACTGGGTTTGTTATTTTCTAGGGTGAAGGAATTATACTTGAGAGAGATGAATTTTGGATTTGACTGTGGTTAAGTCATTGATTTCACTCGAGTGACGAGATCATTTGTATAATTTGTGGTACTTCTGTACCATTTTAACATGGTAATTCTTTTGCATTGGTTGTGTATGCTTAGAAAGAGATATTAGCTCTCTTTTTTTTGGGCAAACAATAGATGTTTTTATTAAACTAAGTATTGTGATGAAATTTGAATAATATGATCTTCTAATGTGATATGTAATTGGTGTGGAAGTTCTGCTTCTAACAGCCTTCAATCAAATCTAAGAAGACTTGGGAGTCAGGTTTTAATTGAAATTGAAAATGGATTAATACCAGCATTATCTGTGATAGAAACTAATGAAATAATGGGAGGAAAGCTAGTCAAGGAACGAAAGCAGAATACAAGGCTGAGTTACGTGCATTTGATTGTTAGAGAATGAAATCAGCAATAGAAAATATGAGTGTATGCTGATTTGCTTTCACATGTTAAATTGTCTTGAATGTGGTTTATAAGCCCTCCCTGTCAATCATTGACGTCTGTTCTGAGGGTGATTCATGTCTGTGAGACTTGTTGAATTGTTATAACAATTTAGCAACTGTTTTTGGTCCCTTAATTTCCTGTTTTGTTCTCAACACTGAACCCTATGGACCTCAACTTATTTATACTGCAATTTCAATAGTAGTTGATCTGCAGGTCTCACCGGCAGAAGAAAATTTAGGGCTTTTTTTGTTTCTTTTTCGTTTCTATGTCAATATTTTATTAGTTTATAGTTTTTTGGGTGTTTAGTAATCTTCAATTAACTAGTAAGTGTTAAATATTGTTTGGCTGATTGCCTTTGAGTTACTTGTGCTTTTAATCAAGTAAGCAATAGATTAATCTGAAGATTTATGCATTTACAGATTTTAATGTTGAAAGAGAGGGTCTACAAGGCTCAGCACTCTATGAGGAAGGCTTCGCTTATTGCTGGTCTCGTGCTCAGGCAAATGTCGGAATCAC
>JACGDI010005819.1:1155451-1214808 GCA_014898725.1 Jacaranda copaia
AAGGCCGGTTGGCCTAACTGAAGTGCTGAGGGGGGACTTGGACAAAAAGCGTACAGTGAGTAGGAAAATGATGGGGACATGGAGAGGGGGAAAAGACAATTGGGAGTAACATGGGATTCTTAAAATTGGGGAGACAAGAATTTGGGTGTCAATTCTGACCAAAAGTATTCTTGCATAGTTACATAGAGTAATAGTACTGTCATAAATCCTAAAATTTGAAGGGGACAAAGACAGTGGCCATTCCTTGTGTGGGTGGTGTCAAGTCCCCCCCATGTTTTCTAAAAACTTTTGGGCATTTTCCATTTGATCTTATCTTCTTGGTTGGGAAATTCTTTGATCCTTTTATCACTATTTTTTTCTTCTTTCTTTCTTCTTTGCAACATGGAATTTCTTGCAATGGCCCTTGAAAATTACAAATCATGTTGGGATGTTAGTTTTTTTATGTATAAGGGTGGTTAGATTGCTTTACAATTGAGTTACAATTGGACATAATATAATTTGATTTGAGTTTGAAAAATACTCCTTCTATAATTTGGTTGAATTGATTGAAATAGCTCGGGCTAGGAGTACTCAGGTTGAAATGATTTGAAGTGCTTGAAAGTACAAATAAAGGTTGAGATTCAGAGATAATAAAATTTGATTTGAATTCGAAAAACACTTTTCTCAGATCGTAAATCGACTCAATCATAAAACTTGAGATGGTAGCATCTTGGTGGACAAAGTATGGTTCGAATGCACAAATAAAGGTTAGAATTGTTTGAAAATGATGTGATGAAATTTTTTGACATTTAAATCATCGCTTGGTTAAAATTAAAATTAAAATAAGATAATTTTCTCAAAATAAAATACGTATGTAAGTGAGTCAATAGCAGAGTTACACAAAGGGGTGACGCGTAACAACAATATTACTTTAAGGTGGCTTAATTGTAAATTGTGTATTTGAAAAAAAGAAAAATAATAAATTTGAGATAAATTGAATAACTTTCTATTCAAAATTTCCCTTTAAACCTACTTTCATCCCAACACAATTAATTATGCACTGAAATTGTTATGACTGAAAAATACTTCAAAACTGCCCCTCCTCGGGAAGAAGACTTGGATAGGGACTCCACACCAACTTTGATATGTTTTTCCCTTTGTTTTCAGTTTTTTAATCCCTAATTAGTTTAATTTGATCACTTATTGGTTCTTGCCAGCTTATGAAAGCAAAAGCCCTTTCAAATCACTTTTTTTTTTTTTTTTTTTGTGAGTGGCCAACATTATTTGAACATAGAGTCAAAATATGATGTTGATTTTTATTTTATTTTTTGAAAAATAGAGTAATATTATTGGTGAGATTTTCTTGAATTGAGCTTAATGTCAATTACCAAAAATAAAAAATAAAACCAAAAAATACATTACTATTTGTAGGATTTTGTACCTGATTTTGTCGAAACATTGATATTTATAGATTTTAATAACATGTGTATGCATATTTTAATTTAGAACTATTTATCGTATTTAATTAAAATTGATAAATCAACATGTTGAAGCTTGTTCCAATAAAAAACAAAGGTTTAAAAACAATTCTTAGTTGTTTTAACGTTTTGGATTTATTATTATTATTTTTTGAAATAATAGAAACAAAAATAGGAATGAGGAAAGAGAAAAATAAAATAAAATTGCAAACTACCATATAATATTAAGAATTGATTTGACTCAAGTTATAATTTTTCGGGATTCCTAAAGTTATTAATTGAAAACAAACCACGACAAAATAAGATTCCTCCTATGCAGTTGACTGGTTAATTAATTAAATATTATTTTATATTTATATTTATAAAGTATTTATTTTAAATTTAAAAAAAATTATTCAGGGTATGCACACATTATAAAAAATAAAAAATAAATTATGCAGATATACTTTTTAATTTATAATTGTTGTTTTATTCTTCCCTTTAATTTATTTGCATAGAATGATTTGAACTAACCAAATGGACAAAACCAAAATGGAGTGAAAATAATTTATTTATTTATTTATTTTTCAAAAGGCACGAGAATGAACGTGCCACGACTGTGTATTGTATCCATTAATTGTTTGTGCCAAAAAAGTTTTGCAACTTATTAATATTCCAATCATTGCAATTAAGTCTCTAGACATCTTGTTCAAGGTCCCCCCACTTTTGAGTTAGGAGATGGACCATCAACATGCCAATATTTATTGGGCTTGGTTATGATTTTATATATATATATATATATATATAATGGTAGAATATTCGATTTGAATTAAAATTACTGTTTGAATATAAATTCGTCACCACAATCTTATTAAAATAATAATTAAATTAATTTAACCTCATTAACACACAGGTAACTGATACATGAATTACTAGTTAAGACGAGTTTAAATTCACAGCTTTATGTAGAAAATTATGAATACAACCAATTGAATTATAATCAAGATAAGCAATAATTAATTACGTTGAAATCTAGAAAATGCATTCTTTTCTTAATTTTTCATTCATACATACACATACATCTAGAGTTTGAACTTCAAACTTCATACACATAATGCAAGAATTGTATGATTCGATCAACAAACGAATAACAGTATGGAAAAAGATTTTACCCTCTAGAAAGAGATAACGCTTAAAAAATAAATATACTAAATATTAATTATTTATTTTTTTATTTACTATAAAATTGACAAATTTCGATGTCCGAGCTCTTCAATCCCAATATATATTAAATAAAATATGAATATAAATTTATGTCAAGTCAAAATGAATGATATCTAAGTTTATTACCCCTAAAACCAATGATGAAGCATTGGAATATAACACTTCAAATTAAAGTTGGTCACTCTTTATGTGAACCCTATTCGTCCAAGACCTTCACCAAAATATAAGTGGACCACTTGCACAAGGTGATGACAATATATACCAAATCCAGCAATTATATACTAAAAGGGCATTTGCATTTATCCTTTCTTTTATTCTCTTTCCTTTTAATGGGTTTTAATGCTTAATGCATTACGACCAAACTAAAATAATAATAATAATAATAATAATAATAATAATTCGAAAACTTATCAAATTTGAGCTGGAGTTAATTCTGTATACATGAGCAAATTAATTATGTGTTTAACAATTTTATTATTTTTATGATTAATATTATGGGATCACGTGTTTGTTGCACGTGACTGCACAATCGGGGCCAAATTATTGCCCAAAAGGACAACCCCCAAAGTGGATTAAAAAAATTTATATTTTATGGTATATATATTATTAATTTTAAAACTATAATAATTTGACTGATGTAATAATAGTATGATAAATTAAGTTTTAGAAAAAATTAAAAATAAAAATAAAGAATATTTTTAATGGAATGTGTATAAATTGATAAGATTTTTTCTTCAAATAATAAAAATTTTGAAAATAGTTTTTGGTAATGAAACCAAACATGTTGTTTGTTAGTTGCCAAAAGAATGAGTTTTAGAGAAGCATATGAGTATATGCCATAAGGTCGGAATTTATTGCTAGACATGAAAAGTTTTATTCGATGAGATATTGTCTCGTTAGTCTTTATAATAAGAGATTTTTGTCGATAAGAAATTTTCAACTAAATGCAATATTATTCTTTTAGTACTCAATTGCGAGATTTTGATAATTAAAGCGCATTATGGAAAGACGAATTAATGCTCGTGATTAAATAACGATATATAAATTATTTTGTACCTCTTAATTTTTTTGATACCGAATAATATCTTTTGGCAGCATTATAAACTCTTTACTTAAGGTACTTGGAAAAAATATATGATAATGCCAAATTCATCATTAGATATAAAAAATTAATTTTATAATGATATAAAGGAGATACAAACTAAAAAATTACCAAGCAGTTAAAAGTTAAAGCTTAGTACCTTTTTTTATTTTCTCTTGATTTAAATTTAATCAAATCAACCTGCAGCAGATCTAACATGCGCCGGGCGCCAGCTACACACCAGCGTAGAGCACGTCATATGTGGCCGTAGACGAGAGGCAGTGCGCATTTCACACCAGGGTGGAGGTTAGTTGCTTCCCCTACCATCAACTGTCAACTTCGGCTAAGGTGGGGCTTCCGAATAATTAAAAGCTTTACGTACTTATACCGAGCAATAATGTATGTCTAACTAAAAATTTATACGTTGTTGTATGAGAATTAATATTAATATTCCATAATGTAATATTTAAGTATTTTTTGTAACAAATATTTCTTTAATTATTTTATCTTTATTTATAACAAAAGTATTTACTTTTACTATAAAATAATATAATTAAAAAATTAAAGATTATTAAATTTATCTCCACACCTAAAGACTCAATTATTTTAAGATATTATCTAATCAATATAAATATATTTGAGAATTTTATTTTTCATATGCATCAAATTATAAAAAAAAAGTATAAACTATGTTAAGTAGTAAAAATCAAATTTAAATATTCTTCAAGTTTAGTTGCGCGGATTTATAATCTTAATTGGGTCGATGTAAGAGTCAAAGTAATTTCAGTTACATTAATTTTAATTTTAAATTAATGGTAAATTCAAGATTGTAGAAGTATTCAAATTAAATTTGAGACAATCATTTATTCAAATAAAAAAATAAAAAAAAATAAAATCTATATCCATGTTTTCAAAAATTTAATATTAAAA
Source organism: Jacaranda copaia (assembly GCA_014898725.1). Taxonomy (NCBI): domain Eukaryota; kingdom Viridiplantae; phylum Streptophyta; class Magnoliopsida; order Lamiales; family Bignoniaceae; genus Jacaranda; species Jacaranda copaia. Next base: position 1,160,123 of record JACGDI010005819.1, read on the forward strand.
ATTTGATAATAGCCATGTCTTGTTCTCTTTTTTTATCTCTAAATTTATAAAATAAAAATAAAAATTCAGCCAAATGTAATACTGACTCAGAGTACTTCACCTCTTCCATCCATTTCCTCACCTATTCGATCCACCACTTCTTCACTTCAGCCACCGTCACTGCGCTGCCACCATAGCGACTGCCGCCACCGTCACATCACCACTGCCCTGCCACCACCGGCGCAGCAACAAGATCCATTTATTTCCATCCATCGTAAACACTACCGTTTCTCCTCTTCGACTCGCCGCCACTGTGCTGCCGCCATAGCCGCGCCCTCTGTTCCCATTGCCGTAACAGTAGACCATTTAGATCCATCCCCCATAAAAAAGTGCTCATTTAGTTCCATTTCAATTTATTTTATTTCATTTTTCTGCCATTTCGATTTTCTCTAGGGTTTTGTTTCTACGGCTCATTGGTGACTGGAATATAATAATATTCAATTTTTTCTTTCATCTTGCCGGATAATTTGATAGTGCTGGAGTTAGCTGTCCCATACCTGCAGCATTTGCTAGCCTAGGGAGCTTGGAAAAAGTGTAAGAGCGCCAAAAAAAAATCTCTATTCTTTGCCTTCTTAAAACATATGGCAAAGTAATAGTTTGATCTAACTGTCAATGATCATGCCCTTTCTGAATGATTGTTGGGATTTCAGGTGGGTATCAGACCATGAATTAAGGGGCATGACACCAGACTACACTGGGAACTGGTCAAACCTCATTGCACTGTAGACAAAATCCAATTTGTTTTCTCATTTTCTGTATGTTAATTATGAATGATTGTTTATCTTACTCCTAATAGTTTGTGCATGAATACTCCAAAATTTTTCTGAGCTCCATTTTATAACCGATCAGTTTTACGTGGTGGCTACAGGAGGTTTCAAGGTCCAATCTCACCAAGTTTCAAATTTAACACCTTGAATTACTTTTAAGTGTTATCCACCTCTTTTCTCCTACTATTGTCATAGTAGTAAATCTTAATGCTCTGCAGAAGCTAATCTTTGATTGGATGTGATTGTTAGGAGAATATGTGATCTATCTAATGCGAGCTTTTCGATGGACTTCCTCAGGAATATGAAGTCTCTAGCAACCTTGTAAGGATAGCTTGTAAGTGTGAAATAAACTGATTTGATATATATATCAGATTTCACTTGCAAGCTTGAAACATTATTGACTTTTAGGACGACTTTGTATAATAATAATGTTACCTTTACATTTTGGTGAATTTTAGAGTTTGTCACTCTTGTAAGTATCACTGTCACATGCGTTGTTCTAAACCATGTTGAGAACGATAGTAAACAAAGCTGATAGTATGTTAGTTCAGCCATGCATATTTCAATCTCAAATTTTAGAGATTGAAATTATTTTGCCTCCTCTGGTGACATGGCTGGGACACAGAAATCTCAATTTTCTGTAAGAGACAGAAAGATGGTCTTGAAAATTGGAAAAATATCTGAAACCCTATTTTCCTTTTGTGTTGTTAACTTACGTTGATTGTGATGTATCAAACATAAAAGTATTGATTTGATTTTACCTCCCCCCCTTCCCCCCCTTCATTACCTTAATTAGTGGTCTAAAATATTCTTGAAATCTCATTATTTTCCTGTTTATACGTTTGATCGTAAATTGCTGTTTAAACAAAAAATTTACCTCTAGAATTGTTGAAAAGCTTTAGAGATTTAGCAAATAAATCATCTAATATCAGTAGATGAATAATATTCTCCTTTACACACTTTAAATTTATCAAGTTCTTTTCTTATGTTATACAGAATATACTATTTGTTAATTTGATTTTCCTTTTTAGAATAAATCACTATGATTTGTTTGTACATTCAACATTTAGGTAAAAACCCCAGAGGTTTTCTTTTTCTTTTTCTTTTCTTTCTCTCTCTCCTTTTTATTTTCTTTCTTTCAATTTTTGTCTAATTCAATTGCATATGCACACAGAAATAATTGGTATTCTTGGATATATAAATCTTCTTGGATGTCATGTTTCTTGGTGAGTTTCTGTCTCTGTTCTGGGGTTGAGGTAGTTACTTGTGTCTCTTTATCAATGTCTTGATAATTTTGCTTTTGCAATTTTGTAACCATTTCTATTGGGATGTCAGTTTCAACCTTGAAGCAGCTTATAGTTGAAGGTATTTGTATACCAACGTGAACTGAGCTTTCCACTATTAAAACCTTGATTAAAAATTCAATTTTTCTGCCAATAGTGTTGAAACTGCTTTGATAACTTTCTTTTGAGAAAAGGTATCTGTCAACCTTTTCACTTCAAAATTTCTCTCCTACCCAAAAATTTGGACTGAAGATTTGTCAGTTTTAACTGCATTATTAAAATAATACAATTAATTGAAAAGGGTTCAAATTTTTTGAAAAAGTGAGTCTACCTACACTTTTATAAGATTCCTCTTCTCTGGGATTTTTCTTTTCTTTTTCATGCGACCCTTGAATTTTATAGTTGCATTATGAAAACATATGCATTTAGATTAAAAAAGGGGTTTGATTCTTTTCGTTTGATTATGTAAGACATTGCTGTTCATGTGGGGTCTCTGCGGAGCACTGAATCAACTGTCTTCAAGAAACTCAAATGGATCCAGGCCCCAAAAAATCCAAAGACTCACAATCAAACTCAGCCAACTCGAATGGATCAAGTCACCCTTGCTCGCCATTCCCAGATGAAGTCTTGGAAAAAGTTCTCTCACTTGTAGATTCGCACAAGGATAGGAGTTCAGTCTCCCTTGTGTGCAAAGACTGGTATAATGCTGAGAGATGGACAAGATCAAAGCTTTTTATAGGAAACTGTTATTCAGTCTCTCCTGAAATTGTGGCTAGAAGGTTTCCAAGAATTAAGGGTGTCAGTCTCAAAGGGAAGCCAAGGTTTTCTGATTTCAATATGCTGCCACGAGATTGGGGTGCTAATGTTCGTGCTTGGCTTGTTGTGTTTGCCAAGGTTTACCCATTTCTGGAAGAGCTGAGGCTCAAGAGGATGACTGTCAGTGATGAGAGCTTGGAGCTCTTAGCCAAGTCGTTTCCAGGCTTCAAGGCTTTATCTTTGTCAAGTTGTGATGGTTTCACTGATGATGGGCTCAGAGCCATTACCAGTCATTGCAGGTAAGAGTCTGCTCTTTCATCTATTTTTGAGGTTTCTTTAAATACATTTTGGAAGGTTACACAGTCCAGTTTGTTACATTCTTTTAGGAATTGTGAAATTGTAACAAGTCTCTTCGGTTTTCTGGAAATGGAAATTATTTCATCTAATATGCAGTTTTATAATGCTGACTTCTAGGATTCTCTGGATTATATTTTCAGAAAGAAAATCTATTTATTTTATGGCTGTCCTCCCCCTGATGCATCTTTTTGGGGGGTTTTCAGGAGTTTGGTTTCTGGAATAAATTAACTACGGTCTGTGTCACTGCATATGATGTCCTAGTTGGGAGACTATGGTTTTATTTTGAAATGCTTTTTAAACGATGTCCTCTTTTGTAAATGTTGTGCTATTTTATCTTCTGAATCTAAACTTAGGGATTGTTTATATTCAATTGTTCTTGTAGCATTTATCGAGATCATTATTTTTGCTGAATTGAGCTTAGAATTAATTTATGTTTGAAGAGATACTGTTTAATAATGTCCCCTTGCTGAATTTTGAGCTACTCTATTTTCTGAATCTAAGCTTAGGAATTGCTTGCATTTGACTGTGCTTGTAGCTTTACTTGAGATCATTATTTTTGCTATAGTGGGCTTGGACTTAATTTTGTTGGAAGAGATATTGTTTAATGGCCATTGTAGTTTATTTTGATATATCATGTGATGATCCCAGGTATACGTACTGCATATTTAGAGTGGGTTGCGGAACAGGGTCCATGTATAACTCCCCCACCCCCCTGGTGGTGTGGGTTTCTTCTATTATGGTAGCAAATAGAGATTTTAGTGGGAAATTGAGTGCTTATACTTCAAATGTTTCTTTCGGAGCTTTTTGTTGCTTTGTTGATGTGACACCTGACCTGTTACTTGTCACTTAATGGATGCCCATGATGTCAAACTTTGCCCGCATACCTCCATATTCAGTGGCCACAAGAGGCCACATTTGCTTTGAATTGCTGTGACTTGTGAACTAACTTTATGGTCTTACCTTGTTGAATGCTTGAGATATTTTTCATGATTGGAAAATGGTTTGTGTTCTTCAAAAATTTCACCATGGTATTCGTATATGAATATTGAATTATTGATGGCTTCATTTGAATTTAGAAGATATGCTTGGTTGAGAAGGCTTAATCACAATGATTGGACATGCCACTATTTTAGCTGACGCTGTCCATATATACGAACATTTTACAACCTGCAAACAGAGTCAGATTCTGATGTTATGCCTTTTCTCTGTCCAATTATTGGATATTGGTACTGTAAATTCTGTTTTGTATCTTTATGTTGAGATGCAGCATCTGGTTTTTGTCCGATCCTTGCAGATTTGTGACTTTCTTGCATATGCATCATTGGAAATGCTACAATCTTGATCTACAATTGATTTTCATACGATTTTACATGGCTTATAAACTTTGTATTTGTGGGAATTAGACACTTCTGATATTTGAAATCCTTTTTCTTTTAATATACCTTCTCCAATTTTTTCCAGAACTATTTATCTCTCTTTTTTTCTGCATTTCCCCTCTCTTGTGATTGGCTATGCCTTTTATCACTTATATTCCATTTTTATGTGTTGTCAGACCACCAGGTTCCATGCTTTGGTTAGATGCCAATGATATTGAGGTAGTTGAACATTGTTTAGCCTTTACTGAAATTTGCATTCTTGAAGTTGCCATTGTCTGGTAAAATAGTCAGCAAATTCTTTTGTTTCTTTGGGGACAATTATGTATCTGCATTTAATGACAATATTAATGGGAGGTTTGCCTTGCAACTATGACACTAACTGGCTATTCATAGATCATTTCTTTTGCAAATCTCTTTCCTGAGTTAGGAATTGTACTAATAAGTTTGAATTTTTTTCTCTTTCTTTTTTGTTTTTGATCATTAACTGGCTTCTAACTCTTGCTTTGAATGGTCAAGTCTTCTTCCTACTAAACAATTTGTTGAGTAAAGGATGCATGTATTAGATGTACAAATAAGATCTAAATAAAAATAAAATGCACATGGTGGGGATCCACGATGGGGATGAATGTACAAATATTTGATGAAATATTTTCAACACAGAGAACCATTGATTTGGAAACATGCTTTGCAGTAAGATTTTGTAGAATTACTCATGTTGCAAAGTTATCCCACAACTGGAGAAGCCAAAATGCCCTGTGGACAAAATCTATTCAATAATTTTTACTGAATCTTCATGAGAAGCAGCAAGATACCTTTCCAGTTTTGTTTGTTAAAAATCTTCTCAAAATGCCAGAAACATATCTACTTTGTGTTTGCGACATTGAACCTATTTGTTTGAATATTATGTGAGAATAAAATATTCTGGGCTTTGTGGGTATAAGCATCTTATTGAGGTGCTCTACATCTGCTGTTCTATCTAGTATCTGGTTAGAGTATTGCAAGAACGATTTCAGGAAAAAAATGAAAGTTGAACTCTGAAATGTAACAAATGTAGCATTTAATTTGCTGATGACTAAAGCATATGATAACAATAAAGAACAAGTCAATAGAAAAAATAAAATGTGAATATGAAAGAAACAAATAAACTTGGAGACAGTTGAAACTTGGCTATTGCTGATGTATGTTGTATTGTTTTCAACCATGCCCTCAATTTTTGTGCTGGTATGACATTTTCTGGTTCTTGTATTCGAATTTTCTCAAGGAAACAATTTGATGTGTATATTTTTCTTTTAGGAACTTGACTGAGCTCGACATACAGGACAGTGTAACAGTGGATGTTGGTGGAGGTTGGCTGAGTTGCTTCCCGGAGAACTTGTCCTCACTAGAAATACTAAACTTTGCCAGCCTCAACTGTGAGGTGAGTTTTGATGCCCTTGAGAGACTTGTTAGTCGTTGCAGATCATTAAGGGTTCTGAAGGTCAATGAAAGCATTACCTTGGATCAACTGCAACGGCTGCTCGTGCATGCCCCTCAGTTAATGGAGCTGGGTACTGGCTCCTTCCTGCAAGAACCCACACCTCGCCAATTTGAGGACATTGAAAGTGCATTCGGTAATTGTAAAAATCTCCAAGTTCTTTCAGGTTTATGGGATGCCACCTTCCTCTATCTCCCTGTTCTTTATAGGGCATGTTTTGGTCTGACTTTCTTGAACTTGAGTGACGTGGTCCTTCAAAGTGGTGAATTTGCAAACCTTCTTGCCTACTGCCATAATTTACGGCGCCTCTGGGTAAGAAATTGATATTTAAGATTGCTTGCTACTAAGCGCTTCTGTTGTGGAAGGATTTGATCCTTGATAAGGTTAAATTGAGACTAGAGAGAATGTGCAGGAAAAAGCATTTTGTCTTACTGCCTGTTGCAGGGAACTCCAGAGCAGTAAAGAGTATAAAGTAGAGATAGAAGTTCTAAGGCTAATGTTCTGCACTTGCATCAAATTCTATGTCTGCATCTCCTCTTTCCCATGTCTGATAATGGGGTCATTTGCTTGTTCTGCTTGTTCTGATATCTAAACTAAATTCTTTTGCAATAGGTTATTGATACTGTTGAAGACAAGGGGCTTGAGGCCGTTGGCTCCAGCTGTCCCTTGCTTGAAGAACTGCGAGTCTTCCCTGTTGATCCATTTGACCTGGATCATCGTCATGGGGTAACAGAGGAGGGCTTTTTGGCCGTCTCTCGTGGATGCCATAAACTTCGCTATGTCCTCTACTTTTGCCGGAGGATGACTAATGCTGCTGTTGTAACCATAGTGCAGAACTGCCCTGATTTTACCCACTTTCGTCTTTGCATAATGAGTCCATGCCAGCCAGATTACCTGACAAACGAACCTATGGATGAGGCGTTTGCTGCTGTGGTTAAGACTTGCACTAAACTCCGGAGGCTTTCAGTTTCAGGCCTTCTTACTGATATGACATTTGAGTATATTGGGAAGTATGCTAGAAATCTCGAGACTCTTTCTGTTGCCTTTGCTGGCAGCAGTGATAGGGGGATGCAGTGTGTTCTGGAAGGTTGCCCAAAGCTGCGGAAGCTTGAGATAAGAGATTGTCCATTTGGAAATGATGCTCTGCTGTCTGGGCTAGAGAAGTATGAAATGATGCGATCATTGTGGATGTCAGCCTGTAAGGTGACAATAAAAGGTTGCAGGTTACTTGCGAGGGAGATGCCAAGATTGAATGTTGAAGTAATCAAAGATGAGGGAAGTGATGACATTCAAGCAGACAAAATTTACATCTATCGTTCTGTGGCGGGGCCAAGACGGGATGCCCCACCCTTTGTTCTCACTCTTTGACGCATGGAAAAAGAAAGGGTTAGTGCTTTCTGCCATCTTGTAACTGCCTTAGTTAAAGAAGTATTAGAATATACCGCTGCTTATTTCTGTCATACCATAATTGTGTTAAAGAAGTTTTAGTGCATTGATCCTTCCTTAATCGACACCAACTGGTTGATATGCAAGAGTGAACACATTATTCGTATGCTTCTTGTTTCAACTGGTTCTACGGATGCAAAGTGGCTGGTTTGGGGTGGGTCTAGTAGGACCTGGAACTTGCCTCCCCTTTGGCTCCATCCAGTCTCATCTTGAACCCAAACCCAGGAGGTCTAACCTGTCAGACCCTTCTTAAACCAAACCAAAACCTAAACCCGCCCAGGTCCATAATTCTAGGGCTAGTTACCCATCCCAGGACTCTATTTAACTCCAAATTCGCCACATTTGGGATGGAGCCCCAGTTTACCTGGATCCACTGTCTCCTAACTGGTCCACAATAAATCACATGATGACTTCCATCTCTCGACCTTTTGTTCAATATCTGTTCTCTAGTTAGTTCTATTACCTGCCTGGTTTCTGATGACAAACTTTGTACTCGCTGTGCTGGCAGGATCTGCTACAGACAGTCTCCTAAATTCTTGGATAGATGTGAGGTGAAATAGTTGAATGTAACAATGGTCGTGGTAAGTATAATAAAAGTCCTGAGGGTCTATTTATAAATCTGAGCTCATTTCTTTGTTGATTCATCTGAATTGGTAGAAATGACTGGAGAAATATCAAGAGCATTTCTTACAAGAGAAGCTCTCTCCAGTTTGTTTTTCTTTTTCTTTCCTGTTGTACTGATTGTAACTTAAATCTGTGGGAACTTTATCAAAGAACGATTAACAATTGTTAATTGCAAATTCAGCATTCAGTATTGAGAATCCAGGTGGTCAAGAAGCATGCATTCTGAAGACTGAATGGGAGAATTTCAGTTGACCTGGAGATGTATAATTAATTCATAAGAGCAGATTAGGTGTCGACTAATCTGAGATTTCAGGACATGGAAATGTTGTTTTAGGCAAATGTGAGGTTATTTATCCTTAATTATAACACCCAAGATTTGTGCTACCTGGTCCCTATTTAAAGTTTTTTTGTACTTGTAAGTTGTTTCAATCCTTTCCTTGCATGTTCACCAGCTGTAGAATGATGAAAAATGCCACTTCAAAATTTTTGAATTATCAGACAGCAATAATAATATCAGTGTCCTGGCTATGGTTCTGTTAGTCTTTTACTTGGACCAATTTTGGATGTCATCATTATATCGCTTTCGCTTGAAGAAATATAGCCTCTAACAAATTGGGAACCACTCTTTTTAAGTGGAGCAATGATGATTCAATAATGTTTTGTATAACAATGATATTAATTTACTGTATTATTTAATACTTATTCAATTAAATTAAAAAGGGGTGCAAGATTATTTTTCTTTATCCTTAAAATGGGTGATCAAGATCATGAACTACCTATAATTATTTGAAATTTCAAAGTAATTGGATAAAACATCAATATCTTTTAAATGACATGCGTGTAGTTTTGACTGTTTTATTGATTTATTTTTATACGCGGAAATCAGGAATTCATTTGAGTTTGACTTCGGGACCTTCCATAGAATCTGGAAGACTATGCACCCTTTGATTGTATCAATAGATTAATAATGTAATGATTTCAATGCTATTTGACTGAGTTCATTCTATGGCCCATTTGAACTCATGGGCTTTAAGACGGAACTGTTGTTAGGCCCACTGTCCAATTGGATTCTAGTGCAGTAGCCCATATTATTGGCTTAAATAATTTATATTGCTCCCTAACCTAAATACTAGACCATCAAAAACCATGATTATTGATAGATTTATATCACTATGTACTCAAGTTTAGCCTTTAACCAAAGTTCAATTACACCTAAAGTTTAGCCTTTAATGAAAGTTCAATTATACCTATGTAGGATGGATATATACACAACTGGATTTCTGTAATCAAATTGAAGTTAAAGTTTTCTAGAAAGTGTAGATTCAATTAATTAACCCTGTTTAGCTTTAGCCTTAGCCTCAGGCTTTTTGTCCCAATACACAATTTCTGGTCTACTGAGAATCTAATATAGATCTCTATCAAGAATTTGCACCTAAGTCCTAACATGCTTAATTAACATAACCGCAAACAAGATAATATCCAACTTTATTATCAAATATGAAAGATTAACTATGTTAAATAGTGAGAGATTTTATCCTTACAAAAAGATATCTCAACAGATGTGAATGAGACAGATAATTTATTATTCATAATTTATAATTTAGAAAAAGATTTTGTCCTTATAATTTATAATTTGTTTCAAGATCATTTTTTACTGTTTTAACATATGATAAAATTCGATATCATCAGTATCATAATTTATTGACATATTTATGTATGTCTTTGTGAATTTTGTGGAATTTTGTTGATAGCTTACGTTCCTTCATTTACAATCTTCATTATTAACCCTACTGCGCAGGAGCAATTCATCCTTTGTGTTACGTACTAATGCGATCGATTGTGGAACTTAAGCAAAATTTAAAGATTGGACCATTATGTGTACAATTAGGCTAATAGTAAGCCCTCAAGTAGTAAGGGGTCTGTTGGATTTATTTTCTAAAGGTATTTTTATTTTCTAACGAAAAGTTAATTATAAATGTGTTTTTAAAAATAAAATATTATTTGAATATTTTGTTTAAAATATAATAATCATATAGAGTTGAAAATGGGTTGTATTTAAAAAATATAATATTTTGTATTGAAAATCGTACAATTATAAATAGAAAAAAATAAAAGTGAAAATGGAGAGAGAGAGAGAGAGAGAGAGAGAGAGAGAGAGAGAGAGAGAGAGAGAATGTAAGAGTTTATCTGGAAGACTATTTTGATGATGAAAATGTCGGTGAAAATGGAGAAGTTGATTGTTCTCTATTTTCAAATTAAATGCACATCAAATACTGCAAATCTATGTATATTTAATTTGAAGTTGGTGTGAATTCAATCAAAATTTTAAAATTTTTAATAGAATAAAATATTCAATAAATCAAATTCAATTATAAATATTTATAATTTTAAATAAATATATTGGATATAAAATTAAGTAGTATGATCCATTGAAAATCAAATATATAAATATATGAGTGTTAATAGACTCAAATAAAATGTAATAAACCTTATACATTGCAATTAATATCGGACCGTAGCTTTATAAATATAATCTCAAAAATAAAAAGGATATTAAAAAGAGAAAAAATGAATGTCAAATGTAATGTATATGTAGTGATTTACTCATTGATCAATATATAATGTAAAAGAAGTGTTCACATATAATTTTAGATGGATGGAAATTGCTACTCAGTTCAATATTCCCTCTATTTTTTATAAATGTATTATTTATTTATATTTTGAATTTGAAATTGTTCAATATCTCATATGAAATTACTGGTTTAATACTTTAATTTAAAACTCTTGAAAGTTCTATAGGTTACATTCCTAGCTAGACCAAAATGACTTTAGGTTTTACACTTAAACTTTATTATTAGGCATCAATTTGGTGCTAGACTAACAATTAACCAGACATAGCTGATTAGCTATATAATTAGGCCATCAATATACTAATGCTAAGCCACCAAGTCACTTGTATCTAGTGAAGTCTACATTAATGTCTTACAAAATGAAATTATGCATCCAAGATTAATGCTTGATCAAATTAGAGATTCAACTCAATGAATTTGAGAAGGGCATTAAATAATATCAATTACCGTTGAAATGACTTTAAAAATATTAAAAATATACAAATTTATATGTGTATGTAAATATATGAGATCAAAATTCATTATCGCAAACAACTGAATAATATACTATTCTATTCGTATATGTAGATGTAGTGAGAGAATTTATCTTTATATATATAAAAACAAAAGCTTTGTAAGTATGGATGAATAAGAGACAATATTTTATATATTGTCATAAAATTATCATTGGATGTAAAAAAACAACTTTCATAAGATATTGTTCTGTCTGTAGATGCAATGAAAGTTTTAATTCTTGTAAAAAGTCATTTTATTTGAACGAGAAAGATAAAGTAATCTACAAATTTATCTTAAAATTCTCTATATGGACAAAAATTGAAATAATCAATATGTGATTACATGTATGCACAAACTTGGTGGAGAAATGGATGGACATGATCATCTTGTTTGCATGGACCTTTTCTCTTGGAAGCAAAGTATGGTTCATTTTGGATTTCACTTGTGTCTCACTTAAAGGTGTTCCAATAGTCAATATAATGAAAGAATCCTCTACTTGGGGGACCAATTGCCTTTCTACCTAACATTGACACCCTTCAAATGGCAACACATCACCAATAGACCTCCTTTAGAGACTTGTGCCACCCAATATCACTCCAAACTTATGCTTTGTCCTCTTCTTGCTTTCCTCTCAGTACTATATTCTTGATTGTTGAAATTATCAATACTACTTCTTTACTTATAGGGCAATTCATAGATTGGATATGATAGCATAGCATAATTTATCATTGTGTGTACAATTATATGTCTTCACTGTAATAAGTGCATTGTTGGGTAGTCTTAAATAGGATGCAAATGAATCGAGTCACTTTAAACTTTACAATTTAAGTTCGAATAATTTCGAATTTTAATGGAGTTGAATCAAGTTTGATCCCTAGCCTCTGAATTTAGATTTGAGTCTCGAGGCCGATATATAATTAAATATTATATTTATTAATAAACATATATTATATTACTATTATTTTATTTTGCATTCAAGTTAAAACTCAAGCTCCATCTTAAATTTATAGTCGTTTATAATTCATTTGAAACTTGAGCTTAATTGAGCAAGTCATACTGAACTGCATTTTTCACCAACTCAAGCTTGATTTCAAAATATTAGACTCATCGAACTCAAGCTTAACATATATTTTAAGCTTGACTTTCAGCTCTTAAAGTTTTAACAAATTTAGCTCAACTCAACTTGATTGCACCCTTAAATTCTTAATTTAATTTACAAGAAGGGATTATTTTTTCACCAGTTGATATTGACATTTTAAAAATTATTCTATTAGATTGTTTTTCAATTACAAACTTAAACAAACAATAAAAATTAAATGGGATGGGAAAAAAATAAAAAGAGAATAAATATATGGCTTTATTTGCCAGAGTTGGCGGTTAAGATACAGGAAGAAGAAATATTGGCTGTGTTTGGTTACAATCTGGCGGAACAAATTCATTATGCAGGATTGTAACCAAACATGTTGCCCATTAAAGGCTGCCTAAAAATGACCAAAACACCCTTAGAGTCAAAGTGAATTAAGATAAAAAACTCTCTGACCCTTGATCAATCATTACATTTACATATCATAATATTTTATTATTATTATCACAATAAAAAGTATTACTCAACTCCATTTTTACTCTCAAAATCCAACGAAAAAGTATTAATTTGACTGTTACAGTAGAAATTATCTCCTCTCAAAACATAAGCAAACACATCAAAACTCTTCAAAATAATTTTTTAACTATTCTCAAAATATAAACAAACAGTCAAACATACATCACATTCTCCAACTCTACTTCCAAAACTCATTCTCCCAAAATATATAATCCAAAACATACAATTTACAACCGAATATTACTTGAGCTTTTTTCTAGAATGACCTTGTAACGAGAATGAAGTATCTCTGCTAACTACTGATAACATAAAAATATATTGATGTTGATGGCTAAAACCCAAAACAAGAAAAAAGGATTGGAGTAGAAGTAATTCCCATATTATTACAATATATTATTTTCTCCCTTCTGGTAAAAATTACCAATATAATATGGTTGAAAGGAATAAATTTGTATGGTGCATGCCAACTCATTTTGATATACAATATACCAAACCTGCATTAATTGTCTCTAATTAATTAGAGACAAAAAATAAAAAATTATCTCCCACCGCCCCACTTAAATTTCATTTAACAAATTTGCGCAGCAAGTAAATTACTAATTAAACCTCGACACTTATTCCAAAAGCAAAGTCATGACAACATAGGTCAGAGTAAAATAAGGATCCGTGACAAACAAAATTATGGGCATTTTGTCTTGTAATGAAACTGGATTAGACTTGCACTTTTTAATTTATTGTGGTCTATTATTTTTCTTCTTCTCAATTCTTCTTGACAAATACTTAGGATAGTGATGTGCATGTTTCTCGTTGTCCCGTGGGCTCCCTCTGGCAATTATTCGACAACAATAATAATTTCTCATTTATTTTTGGTTTTTAGGAGGATTTTGTTGGTTTTTCGAATTAGAATATATTGGATTGAAATACATAATCTTTCTGTTGGTTGGTATGGAAATTTATTGGGAAAGTATCCCTATGATCATCACTTCCAATCTTGCACATAGTTTATTTCTAAATAAACTTGCATTCCCAACTCATGTGATTCATTCAAATTTTGGCCACCTTTATAGTTGAGAAGGAGAAGGTTTCAACAGACCTCAAAAGGGTATAAAGTGGAGTAAACACATTATTTGGGATTGTTATTTAAATTAGCTTCAAATCAATTTTCGTATTCTCCTCGTCTCTCATATAGATTGAATGGTGGGACTTAGAACTTGAATCATAGGACTAAGTTGGAAGGTCGTTGGATGAGCTTAGCCATAATGCTCTGATGTCTAAGTTAAATTGGATATTGAGGTTGAGAAAATAAGTAACATATGTCAAAAACTAAATGTTTTGAGTTAGAAAGTACTTATAAGTGGAAAAAAGTATGAACGTATCAGATCAAGATCAAATGAATAGATGAGATTGTTCGACATATTTCCATATGAAGGTTATGATTTCAGGTTGTGTGATGTGTTGTTATTTCAGTCGAATCTACTTGAATAAAAAAAGACGCAAATCTTTGCCCTAGAATGACAACTAATTTGGCCCGAGCGAGGCAAGAAAGTCTTTTATGAACTTTACCTTATCGAAACTGATATTAAAACTATTTCAATCCTAATTTCAACAGAAGCCAAATATAGAAGTATCATATTGTGCATCGTATTCTGAGTTCCTTCGGATATTGTTAGACAAACCCTAATTGAATCGGTAGACATAAAGAGTGCTACGGATCAATTCTTTTTTTTTCATTTTGTGGGGGAAAAAACCCTTAATTTTGAGTTTAGAACCTTGAGATGTGTCATAATATTTTTTTTTTTCTTGAGATAAAAGGGTTTGGAATTAGGCATTGTATATTTAGGGATAAGACTCCATTTTTATTCACAACAAACATTCGAATGAAGGTTCACCTCAATTGAAAAAAGCTGGTCCCAAAAGCGCCAAAGGGTCATCACATGGTGGAGTGAAGGTGCCCACTGTCCACCCCCAACACAGTATAGAAAGCCACTCCTTTCTCTTTTATCCTTTTCACCTAATTAAAAAGGGCTGTCCTGATTATGTGGTCCATCTGGAACAACAGCTCGTCTTCCCTGTTGCTCTTAATCACACTGTTCTCTACCACACTTAGCAGCCCTTAATCATGCCCTAATTAACGAATTATCAAGTGATTTCACTAATTATTCAACTTATTATAATTAAGCTGCAAAACCTATGCTTAATGCAAAAGCCTGCAGCGCCGTGTCGGCTGGCAGCATATGAATAACAAACGCATAAAAGTCAAAAAGAACCAACTTCAACTATGGACTAGTCGTTATTCTAGGACGTGACAAATATATCACTCTTACTAGAATTTTTATTTTTTAAATTTGGATAGGGGATTATCCCCAATCTGATTTGAGTACTCTCACGGTCTCAAACCCACCCTTGATTTAGGGCTAAAATTGGTGCAATCGAGATTACTTCGACCCCCATGTAATTCCCACTAGGGCCACAGGCCTGCACGGCTGGGTCCGGCAAATATTTAAAGATAATTATTGTTGGTTTTCTGATTACTTTTTGTGAGATTAATATAAGCTTTCAAATATTTTATAAGTTTACTCAATTTCATTTAGAGAGTATTTGGGTGAACTTATATGAAAGGAGTGTTTGAATGAGCTTCTAAGTTTGTTAAAATATTTTACAAGGTATTTGAAAGTTTATATGAGATGTCATAAATTTTGGTAAACATTTTTAAAAAATAATTTATGAGTTTCCAAAAAAAATATTAGAATTTTATAAATCCTTTTAGACAAAGTGAAAAACTCACAACTTATTTTAATATATGGAAAAAATCATTTAACTTTAAGCATACTAATTATGATATTGTTGTTGTTGATATTTATAGTTTCCAAAATTTTATTTTATCCAAATATTTCAAAAACTTCTTTCTAAAATAAGATATATCTTATACGTTTAAAAAATCCCGTATAAGTTTTTTTTAAAAAATAAATTTAGTAAACACTCTTTAAATCCACAAATAATTTATTTATAAACATGGGAACTTACTATCAAATTATTCGGTTGTTAAATATTGATATGGTATGAATTTAGTAGGATTAGTATATTTTCCTATAGACTTACGTGCTTATTTAAAATTTGTTAGAATCAGATCTCAAATTTCACACATATAAATATGGGGTAATATCGTTTAATTAGTCAGTTGGTGACATGTACATCAAGAGTGCCCATCAAACATGGATCAAGCACCAACAACGTACATAGGTTGTTGTTCCTAGGAAAATTACAGGTACTTTAGATTAACCAAAAAGTCAAGAAAAGAATAGGAAGGCACCCAAAAAAAAAAAAAGATTTTCACATTAATTAAATTAATTTTTTAATTGTCATTATAATAGAAAATTCCATGATCACATGAAGAGAAGAAAAGAACAAAATTGTGAAAGCAGTTGTCATGCATATTTACCTCGCTATATTAATGTCCCAACGACCAAACCGAAACCCCACAGTTTGAGTGCCGTGATTACCAAAATATCCCTATCGTCAGCGCCTAGTACACCTCTAACCAACGCACACCTCCCGGGCCATTTTGGTAAAGTCTGAACGAGCTGCTGTTTGCAACAAACCGCAGAAAATAAAGCATTACATACACCTTGTCTTCAGCAGATAAGATACTCAAATTATCCTCGTGTCATCCCAAAACCACTTACACTCATCCTTCGCCGGAATCTTGAATCTCAGTAGCCGGAAAACCTGACTCCCTCGCCGGCAAATGGGTTTTCTTCAAAATCAATAAAAGTTCAAGAAATGGGTGAAGAGGAGACCAGCTTACTTCATCAATCATCCACTGGAAAGCCAAGACTAAAGCAAGCAATTCTGCTTATCTCTTCACTAATTTCTCTCACACATTCAATCAAAGCCTTTACGTCGAGATGGCAATCCATTAGAAACAAGCTGGAAGAGATTTTTTCCAGCCTAACCGCCATTGAGAACTGTGAATCCAGCGAAAATTTATCGCTTTCTATTGCAGTAGAGTCAATTCTAGCCACCCTCAAGAACTGCGATGAGCTTGCAAGGCGGTGTTTGGAGTTTTCATATAGTGGGAAGCTCCTCATGCAAAGCGATCTTGATATGCTCTCTGCAAAGTTGGTTACTCATATAAAGAGTCTCTCTGATATTTATGCTGTGGGATTGCTTACCCAGAGCTATGCTATTGTGGTCTCAAGACCAAGTTTTTCGGCTTCCAAGGATGATATTAAGTTCTATATCAGTGATTTACTTTCAAGGCTGAAAATTGGCAGCAGTGATATGAAAAAGCAAGCCCTTGTGGCCTTTAATGAAGTCATTCAAGAAGACGATAGATACGTGAAGATTGCTGTGGAGCTTGATGGTTTCATCAATTTTCTTGTGAATTTTCTTGATTTTCAAGAGAGTGAAATTCAAGAAGAGGCCGCCAAAGCTGTGTCTTTGATTGCAGGTTTTCAGCCTTACAAAATTGTGTTGATTGGTGCAGGAATAATTGCTCCTTTGATTAGAGCTCTTGAGTCGGGAAGTGAGTTGAGTAAAGAATTTGCTGCAAGGTGTTTGATGAAAGTCACGGAGAATTCAGACAATGTTTGGTCGGTTTCGGCTCATGGCGGAGTTACTGCCCTGTTGAAGATTTGTGGTACTAGTAGCCATTGTGGGAGTGAATTGATTTCTCTGGCTTGTGGGGTGTTGAAAAATCTTGTTGGAGTTGAAGAAATTAAGAGGTTTATGGTTGAAGAAGGGGCGATCTCGGAGCTTATTGAGCTTGCCAGGTCTAAAGATGAAGTGATACAGATATCTTCTCTTGATTTATTGCAATCTATGGCTTATAGGGATGAAAAAATTAGAGAAAAGATCATCGAAGAAGGTGGGATTCGGGCATTAGTCTCAATTCTTGATCCCAAATCGTCCGTCTCAACAAAGACAAGAGAGGTGGCTTTCCGAGGAATCACAAACATATGCTTTTCATCTGAGAATTGGATAAGTATACTGATAAACTATGCCTTTATGGATCATATACTTTACTTTCTTCAATATGGGGAAATTTCTGTCCAAGAATTGGCTTTGAAGGCAGCTTTTTGGCTATGTGGGACGTCCGAGGAAGCGAAAAAGGTAATGGGGGATGCAGGGTTTATGCCAGTTCTTGTTAAATTTCTCGAATCAAAATCATTTGAAATACGAGAAATGGCAGCAGAAACGCTTTCTAACATGCTGATTGTGCCCAAGAACCGCAAGAAATTCGTCCAGAATGATCAGAATGTCGGTGTGCTGCTGCAAATGCTTGATCCTGAAGAGGTGAATTCTGGTAATAAAAAGCTCTTGCTCTCAATATTGATGTCTTTAGCAAATAGCAATAGTGCAAGAAAGAAGATTGTCAGCTCAGGCTACCTGAAGAACATCGAAAAGCTTGCAGAAGAGGAAGTTTCAGATGCGAAAAAGATTGTCAGAAAGTTATCTTGTAATAGATTCCGCAGTATCTTGAGTGGGTTCTGGCATTCTTGAGTGTTCTTTTCTTATGTTCCTTAAAAAGTTTCGTGTAAATCTACATTAGTTCCTTTCTGGGATAATTTAGATTTCTTGATTGTCAGTATTAAGAATGCAAAAAGGGCTATAAAGTTCATCTTTACATATATATATATATAGAACTAAAGAAAGTGCTCCCTTCAGTTAATTTACTGTGAAAACGGGTAGGATTTGGATAATTCTTGTTATGTTTTTGTGGCCATGTGCACACGGGAATGACATGAACTGGAGATGGGGGCATGTGAGCGTAGCCGTTTGGTTGTTTTGTATACTTCTTTTAATATATAGCCGAAGAAGATGTGATAAATGATCTGCCCCCTTTCTGTCCTTGCTTGTCTCTTTGTTTTGATTCTGATATTGTTGTATTCAAGATTTTTTTGGTGATACTGTGATATACTTTACTTGAAAATATCTGATCTCCATTGTTTGGTGAAGTCGCGCGTGGGATATTGGAAGTGAAGCGGCCAAATTACTTATAAATGGAGACAAAATGGGTAATCTGTTGGTAAGTTTTAGACATTTGAACAAATGGGTCTGGGTCGTGGGTTGAAATTCAACGAGGCAGTTGAAGTACCAGCAAAAATTCTCTCTAAGAAAAATGAATTTGGTCAAGAAATGTTGAAATCGATATTAACTATTGGCATTCAATTAGAAGAATACGATACTGATCAATTGATCGAGTGATACAGTTATTCCGTTTGTATTTTGCTCAAATCAACTTTGACTCCAGATGAATATATATGTGTAAATTTAAAAGAAAAGAGGAACAATAAAAAAAGAAAAAGTTGATGTATTGAATAAAAATAGACTTTGATAATAATAAAACATAGTAGAAAAATATAATCATAGAAAATTAATAAATACACCTCAGAATTTGTATAAGAACAAACACTTCCTTAGCATATTCTTTCAAGGAGAATAATTTTTTTTTAGTATTTTTCTTAGTAAAATTGAGGTCAAATCTTAGTATTTTGTCACTTACAATACGTGTGCCCCTCGATTTCTGGACTAATCAATCTAAGTGAGCCAAAATTCGTGGATTTCGTGTTACATCAGGCTATAGAATATAGACTCTCTTTTTTTAACATTTTAAAAAACAAAACTTTTGTTGAATACAACGTTAACAATGCAACCCTACTTGGGCCAAAATACGAATGGGCCTAGAAGCTTAGAAGGATCATATTCTGGGCCAAGGCCCTACATCAGACACAAGTTATAATCAAGAAACAATGATCCATTGAGCCAACATGAGAATGGCTATAGCTTCAAGATGAGAATAAGTAGACAATTTTCATATAGGCTTTCAAAGAACATTTCATATAGGCTTTCAAAGAACATTTCCACCCCCTCAAACTATTATGTTAAAATTTTTCTTTTTTAATTTTAAGGGAAAGTCCATTATTAATTTTCCAACTATACTATAAAATTGAAACAAGTAATCGTATCTTCTGGTGAGTTTAGAAATTTACTGTCAAATTACCCACTTATATATATTTGTGCCATTTGTATAAAGAAACTCAAGTTCTATCAAACTTTGAACATGTAGAATCATCAAATCATAAATCAAAATGGGACTCAATAAAACAAAAAGTATCATAGCACGTTTCCATTACTAAAACAGAACTTTCATACTCATTTTTGGTCAAGCCAAGTTTATCTGATTTTGTTCAAGTCAAGTCAAGTCAAGTCAAGTCAAACTCCTGAACTTCTATTAAGGTCGATTTGTAAACAAACCTTCTATACCGTAATCAATAAAGTTTACAAATGTTTATTTATGTTAATAAATTTAAATAATTATTATTATTTTGATTATAAAAAACATGCCAGAAAAAGGGGTGTTCATAAATATCCAGCCTTTTACGGTGATTGCAATAATTCAACAAATACAGCACAAGAAAGAAAATAGGGAGCACATGAATTGACATTACAACAATACGACATCGTTTCGAAAATTCGCCCAAGCCAAGCAGTATTATCCCTTTAACGTTAGGTATAGCATGAAGAAAGTGATCTGTCTTCCTCATTCTCTAAGTCTACGACACAACAAATGCCCTTGAGTCATACTTTTTTTTTTCGTAATATATCAGCTGTCGCTCTCATGCTATTGAATTACAGATAAATATATAATAGTTGTTGATTTGTCTGCTTAACTAATTATGTCTGCACATGCATGATTAATTAAACAATTAGTTAGTTAAGTTATCTCCCCGTGTTTCATGTAACGGCAACTTGAATAATTATTAGATTAAGCTTTTGATAATATAGAGAGTATTAAGGATACATTTGCAACTTGATGAATCTGTTTAGTATTTTCTTTTTTTTAGAAAACGTTACAAATGACGAAATCTATCATTTTAATAAGTCAAATAAATTGAAGTATAATACAATCAGATGCATATAAGACGTACAACGGCGTTCAGTTTGGGTTGAACATAAAACTTCCCATATAATAAAAAAGATTGATGCAATTGAGCTGTAAGCCACTAAACTTGTTAAGTTTATAACTCTACTTGCATATATGCCTAAGTTGAATGGTTTATTGGCATAATGTATGAAATTTGAGGTTTGAATCATAATAAAATTTAAATACATCTGTGCGTATTTTAAAAAATGAACGTCGGATTCAAAAATAGATCAAACTAATCAATTATAAAATCGTTTGCTAAAAGCCTACTTGCGTCTAATATATTTATTTGTTAAATATAATAAATTAAATTTGAACAAATTTTTACGTTGAATAAGATTCAGAATTCAGTTGTGTTAGACTTGATAAAAACTTGTTGAAACTCAATTACATTGTAATTAAATTAAATGTAAATATAAATATTTATAATATGATAAGAATTCAGAAAAAATATATTGAATAGCAATATGTTTTTCTTACGAAAGCCCCCCTCAATGATTACACATGGGTATTTATAGGGGTTAGAAATGTACTATTATATAAGGGCTTGTCCTCAATTCCTCATATGCTCTCACATGTTTTGAGATCGAGGGTCATCTGCAATGATCGTACACTAGTCCTTGGTCCTCGAGTATTTCTGTCGATAAACTGAATATCCAATATTTCTTGAAATCAACGTCTCTAAATAATTATAGTATATCTAAATTGTTATATATATTTAGATTGATTCGCTCTTCAAGATATTGATAAAGACTTATCATGAAGGTTATCCTCTTTTCGACCTCACGCACAATTATGGTTGGAGATGAGAAACGTTGTCACTCACCAAAAATAATACCTCATTGTTTTTGACAATTAAGAAATAAATTAACGATCAAACATTGACAACTACTAATTAAAACTAATAATTTTAAAGGCGCTTGGAATCTTAGCTTCAGCCAAAAAAGATAGACCCAATTTTTTAATTTATTATTTTATTTCTGAAAATTTAATTATGCCGTTCTGAGATTTTACTTTTTTGATATTTGTTATTTAGTATTGTGAGTAAAATTAATTCATATACAACTTGGTGACATTAATAAGACAGCATGGGAATCGTATGCTTATAAATGAGACGCGGGGACAAACTCAAAACCTTTTCATGACTTAGCTTTTGTGTTATAGTTTGATGTAATAGAAAATTGGAACATGGTCAAGTTGTACTTTTAAACAATTAAGTACTCACTAATTAGAGGGTGCTTATTTATTAATTATAAAAAATACATAGGTTTCTATATATTAAGAAATATTACCGCAACTACTAAATCTGCTGTTTTATTTTTTTATATAAGGAATCAAAAAATATTTTTCACTGCTTGCTACATCTAAAACAAAATCGAGGGTTGGAATAAAATGATGTTTGTTTAAAATTTATAAAATTACTATACCGTACTTAATATAATTTGTTGAGATATTTCAATAAAAGAAATTTATTACGGTTTTAAAAATAAGATATGCTCTCTCTTAACTGTTTAATTTTCAAAAAAAATTATAAGTTCTTTAACTTTTTAATTTTAAATATTTATATAATTTAATAAAAATTTTATTAAATATTTTCATATTTTATATAATTTAAATTTTTTTATGGGATTCCATGAGCTAGCTTGTGGCTCATCCTCATGCCCTTTTCAATTGAATTTAAAATTATCAAAGACACTTCGTAGGAGACAAAGGCTATGCTATCAATCTCCATCATTTCGTTCTCGTCGTATACTTCTTTCTTTTTTCCTTTTTTTTTTTCGGCCCTTTATGATTTGAACGTTGATGTGACATCATATAATTGGTATTAATTACATTCTAATACTTTGAAATTAGTAGATAATTTATGAGGTTAATAAATACCAATTTTGAAGTCAATTGTTGACTCATTAAATTTGTTATTTTATTTTATTTTTATTTTTACTCTATTTGGCCGCTTGAAAAATCTAACTGAGGATGTGTAATCTCATTTAAAATATGCCACAAGACGCTTAATAGATAGGACGTTCACAATAATTTGTATGGTTTGGTTAAGATCATAGTCATTATGAGTTCATCTATTTTGTAAACATTTCTCAGCCAAAAACAAAGAGAATTAAAAAATAAAAATAAATAAAAACTTCATTTGTAACCTAAGAATAAAATAGAGTGAGGATAAATGAGTGTAAATATTTATATTTGCAATAGATCAATTGCAAAGTTGAGTTTAATAGTAGTTGGGAATTAATAATAATTCTCACTACAAAATATTAAAGTAGTTGATGCTAAAAGTTTACAGTTTTAACTATAAAATTGAGTAAAGTCAAATTCAAAACAGATATTTTCATAACTTTCATTCAACTAATTCATAGTTGCTGATTATTCTTTTCTTTATAAGTATTAATTTTACTGTGAATAATGTGTTACAACTCCGTTGCACTTGCTACTGATAAGGCTACAAATATATAAATAATAATTTCTATTGCTTGTTATTTTGAAAAATTACATTTGCCACAAAAAATTTAAAGCTATAATTGGTTGCAATTTTTCATGGCATATACTTGAATTTTTGGTGGTATCTCTTTTCTATATTAAAAAATAAGAACAAACTTAAGGATAAATTAATAATTTGATCGTAAGTTCCAATACTTACACACTAATCTATTATGAATCCGAGTTCTATTGAAAGAGTTGGAAAATTAGAAATAATTCTTTAAACCAAAATAAAAAAGAAGAAGAAGAAACCTAAAATAAATTGTGAAGATATCATGTGTAACTTACAAAAGTAAAAAAAGAAAAAAGAAAAAAGAAAAGAAAATACTACCATAATTTGTTCTGTTTGTGATAGACAAGACGTCTTTATGAAAAGATTATCTCAAATCTCATCCCTAATTTCCTTAATTGGCATTAAATTCCATGCCCAATTAATAAAAACAAAGTACAAGACATCACAGCAAACAGACACAGCGACATCCCTCTAATCACTCAGAATTTGGAACCAAATAATTCTTAAATTTGGGGTACAAACTTGGTAATAAGTCGCAATCCTTAACCTGTTGGCTAAAGACGTTCACATGCATTTGCTGGATCCAAGAAAGACAATTGGTTTCAACGGTCCAAAATTGTCTGTAATAAAGTTTAAGTTAATGCAATAAACTCAATTCCTTATGAAATTAAAATAAAAAATAATAATTTGTTTAAAGTAAAGATGTGTGGCTTGTGATTTAATGGTATAAGTTTTCACATAATGCAGAAGATTAAGAGTTCGAGCCCAAACAAGCTTTTGATGTAGATATATGTATAAATAAAATAATAATAATTTGTTCAAACAAGTATGGTATATTGGTTTTGAAATTAGCCCTTAGTTTAGGGAAAGTAATAATTAAGTATGGTCAACCTCGATACATTATATCCGTTGTGTAGTTGACTTTTCGTGCCTGATGAGTTTGGGGTTGACTTGTTGGTATGGCCAACCTAGATCTTCCCATCCCACCCTTATCTTATGGAGCTTGGGGAATCACATTCAGTCATTTTTTTTTATTTATATTATTTTTTTGGATAAGTGGAAATTAAATTTATGCAAGCTATACCATGTGATGTGGTTCCACAATTGTAAAGGGCAAAATGGTAAAATTTAATTTAAAGATTCAAGAACGCAATGTGTAAGTTCAATGATAACTCTTTGATGATCAAATCAGATAAAAAACGAGTTAGTAGCTTAAAATTAGAAGAGAAAATTTAAAATCAATCTATCAAGAAAATATTTAAATAGTTTAATTATATGAATGAAGTAGAGTAATTGTTATCATATTGCAAAAACACATTGTTAGTATGATCCCTTATTAATTAAATATTCTAAATTGATCTAATTTCATTATTTCCTTTGAAAATTATTAAAATATATATCATTATCCAAAGATGTCTGCATCCATTTGTGAACACAATTTAGCTTTTTACATCATCTTCGATCAATCTAACTAGTCAATATCAATTGAAGAAATAATTAAACTCAATTTATATATCTGATGTGCAACACTTTATTACTTATATTTATATTTTATATGTTTTTATGATTAAGGTATCAACCAATTTGAATTCAACCTCTAAATTTAATAAAATAAACCAACCATAAGTTCAACAAATAAAAAAATACCCATTATGAATTCATTTATAAAATTTCAAGTACCTTAAGGAACGACGTCATGTAACGGTGTGAACGAGGTCGGAACCATCTTCCAAAATCCAAGTTGCACCCAGCAAAGCTAATTTATGGTGGGGGCCCTCTTACATCCAAGCCAAAAGACAACCAGGTTAAGTCTTTTTGTGGGTCCAAACCCAAGTTGGCTGTCCCCGCTGCCGCACTTTATTCCGGGTCAAGCCCTCGTATTTGAATTTTGGGTGCACCGTCTCTCAATACAATTATAACTAGAATTACGTCATAAATAGATTATTATTTTTTTTAAGAAAAATCAGAAATTTACATATATAGTAAGATTCTATATTCAAGAGTGCTTGTTTTTTCTTCTTCCCTTTTTTTTTTTTTTAAGAATTTAATTTTGCTTAGTGATCAGCTGCCACTTTTTGGGTAACATACAAAGTAAAACGTTTTATGGGGTTTGTTCGTTTTTATTTTTATTTTTAATCTTTTTTCTTTATTTTAATTTGCATTTCCTTTTCTTTTATATTTGCTATTTATTTGTTCAAGCATTGAATTTATTCTACATCCTTATATTATTTATATACACGCATATTATGAATCAATTCTAGTTCGAGTTCGAATTTCTGACCTCCCACGTCATGTGAGAGAATTATGCCATTGAAGCATAAACCACTCAATTCTTTGTATTATAAAGTTAGTATTTTTCTTGATTAATATTTTTTTTAATGCCTCACTAAATTGAAGAAACTCTTGTCCATGGACAAAAATATATCTGAAATAAATAAAACGATATAAATTCACTTTATTATCTCCGCAATAACCTATATACTACAATTTTACCCTATACAATTAACTGTTATTAATTTGATATCAAATTTTATCCAATACTAAATTTATTAAATAAATTAACTTTTGATTGATGAATTTAAAATAAAACAATAGTAAAATATGGTTTCATGATATCTAGAAGACAAATTAAATTTTAAAATTGCTCATGTGTGTTTTTCTTACTACCATCTTACATGAAAATATATATTGCAACTTCTCTCTATACATAAGATGGTAGCAGTACAAGTTTGTTCGAAACACTTCTGAGTTTAATGTATTTTTCATATACTATTTTGAACTATTTGTTTATTTTAAATTTAATTAAATTTTACTTTATTTAATAAGTTAGAGCTGGATAAACATTAGGACAAAATTAATAACATTTGTTGTAGAGGGGCTTATTTTGCTACTTAAGTTTTCATAAAAGAAGCAGTAGTGAACCAATCCTTATATTTTAACTTAGGAGTATTTTTTATTTGCCCAGCAACTTATAATACAAGTAGCATTTATCTCTTCTATTAGTGAAAGGTCTTGTGATCGAATCGAAATGAGCATATTGTGCACTTGATGTGCATTATGTGTAAGTTTATATTTTGATTTGAGAAAAAAAATATTAATTTATTAAAAAGATATAAATTCAACTTTTTTAATGTACTCTCTCTTAAAAAGAAGTACTTTTTATTTATTTATTTTTTAATTATAAGGCATTTGAAGATTTTACTAATAGAGCCTATAATTGATGTGATCGACCCATAATATACAAAGGATAAAATAAATTTAACTTTATTTAATTTTAATTTATGATGTTTCTCAAGTGTGTAGAGTTGAGGCGTGTTTGGAGGGCGGATGAATGGGGTACATAAAACTTTATTATCACGTTTCTTCAACCATACTAATTATTATGGCATCGACGTATGCCCAAACAAATGTATATCGAGACACCGATAAACCGTTGTAGTCACAAACTAATTTGATGACTCAGCAATATCCCTTCATTTTCAAATATTGCAAGTTTTTGAGTCTAATTTACTCATCATTGCGCTGTGGGTTATATTATTAATTGATTTCTTAAGGCCCTAAACCGCTGTTGGGCAGGGGGGGAGGGGGGAGGGGAGAGGGGAGGTGGAAGAAAAGAAAAGAAAAATAATTCTTAGTGGGAAACTTAAACCCCTCGAAGCTTTGTTTATATGAATCTAAAGGTCAATTTCAACTCTATATTTTACTCAATGTGATGTGGGCTATTGTGGGCGAATTCTCAGGTCAGGTGTGAATTTATTCATCCATTGTAATAATAAGATTAAATAATTTTGATAATTTTTAATTTTATCAGATATTAAAGGAATTGAAAGTTTTCAAATAATTTATAAATTATTCTCCTCTCTCATTGCTGACCTACTAATAGCGTGTTTGATTGTGTTTCAAATAGCATTTTCATTTTTAATATTTTTAAAATATGAAAAGTTAGTTAGAGTAAATGAGTTGAAAATAAATTTGTATTTAGATAAATTATTGAAAAATAATTATTATATTGATTTTAATATGTTGTAGGTGGAGAAAGCTAATAATAATAAAGAGGGGAGAGAAGATATATATGTTATTGGGAGAAGATATGTAGATTATTGAAAAATGATGAGTTGTAATATTAGTAAAAATGATAATAAATTGTTGTAAATTTATTTTCAAATAGTAAAAACAACATAAAATAAAAATAAAACAAAAACAAACACCCTATCAAGGCTGGATTGGTTGTGTTTCCATTCTCATTTTCTGTTTTCATTATTCTAAAATACGTTTTCATTTTATTATTATTTTGCGTATGAAAATGAAAATGCGATTGGTTGCGAATTGTGAAAATTTTGAAAAAAGGTAGATTGAAAATAATATTTTAATGTAATGTAATAGTATTAATTATTATTGTTTAATTGATTCTGAGCCCCATTTTCTTGAAAAGATAAGAAAAAAATAATTACTTACTAAGTTAGTGGATGTTGATGTAATGAAAAATTAATATTAAATTTTATGTGAGTCGGGAAAAAATAATATTTAATTAGTTGGTGGATTTTAACTATTTTTAAATTGGTAGGTATTGTAAGTTTTTTTTATAAGTATAAAAATGAAAACAGATGGTGTTTTCATTGAAAATGGTAAAAATAATAGCATTTTCTATTTTTGAAATAGTGTAAAATGAGAAAAAGATTGCTCTAGAACACAACCAATCCAGCACTAAATCTTCACTAATGTGTGAAGCATGATAAATATCTAGATGCAATTGAACTCTTATATTTGGAGATTGATACTTTTTGAAAATAGCGTTAAAATCCTTTTTGAAAGTCATTGAGTTTAAGAGTTTTTTCCTTTGGAACGTAATGCAAATGCAGAGTTCTCAGTTATCCATTTTGTGCAAATGATTTTCTCTACCCAATTTGACTTTGGGGCTTAATAATTATGGTGACTAAAGGGCTTCGGCCACTAGAGTCTATATGCCTTTCTTGATAGTTTTAGTTAATTGAACTCTCTATCTTTTTATTCATTTGTTATTTAATTACTTGGGCCTTTTTAGTTCTTTTGTACTGTTTTACTCTTAAGGACTTAATTTGTTATATCAGAGACGGAGTATAACCATTATTAAGTTTGATAAGCACTACAAGCAAACTGTTTCAAAATTTTTCAACGATCAAGTTATCTTGTATCTTGAAGAAATATTATAAGATAATAACAAGAATTGATAAATATATATATGATCCAAAATTAAAAAAAAAAAGGATATTATAGCTGAATGTCAAAATGTTGAATCAATCTCTTTAATGAGTGTGAAATCATCAAACGAACCTCAGTTCGTGTACGTTTCTACTCTTATTGCCTTTTTTAATTATTTTTGTTTTTAATTAGTCTATAATTGTGGATAATCCCTAGTCCTTACTAAATAAATCCACACTTTCATTTTTTCCTCATGAAAAAAATACGATAAAAATAGCATATAAAGCATCAGCCAGCAGAACTGGATAGAGTTTACACATCTAAGTATAATTAAAACTCCTTTCGTATTAACTGTTTCAATCTCCAGAATTAGCAAGCCGAGCCGGCCAACCAGCCGAACCGATAGCTTAAATCGAAATACATGTGTGGGACCCGCAAGTCAAGCCAATCCCAACATTGGCACAAGGATAAATTAACTGACCTGGTGGCTGATGTGTGTACTGCGACTTTTACTAGCAAATTCCACGGTTTACTACTACCCATATATCATCCAACCACTTAGGTTTACTACTATCCATATATCATCCAACCACTTAACTTCATCCAATTCCCACTTGATGCGAAATTTTTTCACAGGATTAAAATATTTTATTATATATATTGACGAGATAATACTTGACATATTTATATTTTATATTTGATAATAGAATTTGACCGTTATTAAATGGTGTCATTTGTCAAAATGACAATCGCACGGGACTTTTTGTACTATTAAATTTTATTTTATATTGGAGAAATTAGAAAGGGCTTAATCATTTTATAATTGTTAGGATCTGTAGTTTACTATTAAATTGAAATTTATAGTTGTTATTAGAGACATAATTTTATTTCTTTATATATTTGATAATAAAAGCACCATGGAAACCTACAGTTAAATTGGAATGACTGTGCCTTATAATCGTCCTAAGTTAGGCAAATACCTCTTTACTAATTTACATTCTCCTGAGTCAAAAGATGGTGATGATGATAAATGTCAATAAGGGAAGATTGCAAAACTATGATCGTAGTTATGGCCATATCGTGTTTTAGGACTAAAATTTAAGGTGGAATTAAAGTAGGATCAAAACTTATTAAAAATTAAAAAAATAAATATTGGCCAACGAAAAACACAATCAGTGCATGATTGCTTTTGTGGCACTTGCATGGAACATTGGTGCAGGCGCTACCAAGCGCTCATCAATATTGACTGTATTTTTCGGTGGTCATTGTTTTTTTTTTTTAATAAGTTTTGAATTTTTGTTCATATCATTCTAAATTTTGGTCCTACATTGTGAATTTTGGCCATATTCACAGTCTTATATTTGCACTTTACCCTTGTCAATAATAACCACATCCTTGTAGATTTACAATTATAAATAAAAAATTTTCCTTCATATATATTGGCAATACAATATCTTATCAAGTTAAAATTTTTATATTTAATGACGAATTTAAATATCATTATACCACAACAGTTATTAAATCCATAATATCAATCTTTTGGTCATGATCACCCCATATCTTATCCCCCCCAAAAGGCCAAATTTCATTAAATATTTATACCCCTAGGATGACTAGTTGTACGTTAATTCAAATTACATAATCTACTAATTATGTATTAATATACTGCTAAAACATGTTGACAGCTAACGTCTTGTGGGCATGGAATACAATTTAAGTCTAACATTTCTCTATATATACTCCTCCCAACCCGTAACTCCTATACGCATACTTTCATTTTCTTTCCTCTTCGGTGCCCTTTTTCTAGTCTTGGAGGAGATTCATAGTTCGATATATTGTCAAACTTTTCTTTCGTGACTTCATATAATTCTTCTCCATATCGTTCTCTTCTCTCCCTTCTTTCTAGTCTCACTTTCTGCTCAGTAAGTTCAGACAATGGCGGGCGGCGGTTTTGGCCCTGGCCCCGGCGAGGGGAAAGAATATCCTGGCAACTTAACGCCGTATGTCATCGTCACCTGCGTCATCGCCGCCATGGGCGGTCTTATTTTTGGTTATGACATCGGAATTTCAGGTATATATATACACGATTATATGCAGTTTCCTTTTTTTTTTTTTTTGTGATTTTGTTTATGGAGCTTTGATTTTGATCAAGGATTTGTTTGGTTGCAGGTGGAGTGACGTCAATGGATTCATTCCTAGAGAAATTTTTCCCGTCTGTATACAAGAAGCAGAAGGCGGATACTACCACAAATCAGTACTGTAAATTTGACAGCCAAACACTTACTATGTTTACATCTTCCTTATATTTGGCTGCACTTATGTCGTCGCTTGTGGCTTCGACTGTGACGAGAAAGTTGGGGAGGAAATTATCAATGCTGTTTGGGGGTGTGCTATTCTGCGCCGGAGCTCTGATCAACGGCTTCGCTAAGGCCGTTTGGATGTTGATTGTTGGCCGTATTCTTTTGGGTTTTGGAATTGGATTTGCTAACCAGGTTTGTAATTTCTCTGCGTGCCAAACAGATTTTACCTGTATTTTTTAATTGGTTTTTTATCAAAATTCAAGAGACTCGCATGTTTTTCTTTTTTCTTTTTTTTGAATATTCCTATTCTCTTGTTCTTTCTTCTCAAGTTGCTAGTGCAGAACAAAAAAATTGTTTTCTAAAATCCCAACATGTTGTTTTCTTTGTTTTTGTTTTTATTGTTCCGAGAGTTTTCAAGTTGCTCTGTTCTTGTTTTTGAATATTTTTGTTGTGGGTTTTTGGTGAAAATAATTTCAAAAGTTGTGGGTCAACGGTTGGTGGTGGCTCAGATCTGAATCATCTGATCCCCAATTCAATGAAGAGTTCAGAGAAAGTATTGCTATGAAAAACGACAGAGAGAGCATTTTTAACAAAATGATGGGCTCTGGACAAACCAGCCTTTTTCCCCCTCTTTTGGGAAAGATATAAATTCTTTGATATTTCTTTCTTTTCTTTTTTGTTTGGGAATTTCTTTGGGAGTTTGAATATTTGGTGATTTGGATTATATATTAAGTAAATTTAATAAAATTTAGTCTCGACTGTTAACATTGAACTGATTCAAAATTTTAAGGGACGAATATATAATTTGATTGTAAGTTCTTAGCTGCAGTTCATGTCTCAAAATAAATAATTAAGAAATTAGCTATGATGTTGTGTTTATAAAAAAAGAAATTGATTTAAATCTTGAATTAAATTGGAAAGTTGCTACCATATTATTGACTGTAAAATATTTTAACAATTGTTTTTGTAGTTGGATTTGGAGAATGATTTATATGGATCATCATTTTAATGGAAACAAAAAGGTAGCCTTTAAAAGAAATTGTCGTGGGGGACATCAACACGAAAATTTAATTATTTTTATTTTATAAATAATGAATTTTTTATTATTTTAATAAGTCAATATAATTATATTATTTAGTGAAATAAATTGAAATATAAAATGCACAAATAAGTACACGTAATGTGCACAAAGAAGTCTATTCACAGTCGGACTCATAACCTCTCATAGAAGAACAGGGACTAATGCCACTTGACTCCATGTTACTAGATCAAAATTTAATTATTTTGACTAACATCTGTATGTCTTATTTTATTTTATTTTAATTTTTAAGTTCTCCTATATTTGAACCATTTTTTAATTTTTTTTAGCAATTTTAATTTCTTTTTTACTATTTTGTAATATATGAATCCAAATCCTTTGCCTAAATTTGTCATACTTTGAAATGATTAAAGAAAACCCACTTTTTGAAAATGCGGAACCCGAATAATGTTCGCCCAATTTTTCTTTCCGCGTGACGTTTTTGTTTGTTTCTTTTTTCCAATTATTGTTTACCCCAAATGCAACGGCGTTGAATGCGAAAAAAGTCGAGAAATTGACCTGAAAGCGGCCCTATTTCTTAAAAATCCCATGAAACGTATTCTATTGTTATTACATTGTATATATTTCTCACTGATTAATTACTACTTAAGATGATGTTGACATTTTCCCCGAGGAAAATTAGGGAATGTTTGGTTATGTTTTTTATGTGATTTTATTATATATTTATTATGTGTTTTGAAAGAATGAATTATTGAATAATGTGAAAGTTGTGTTAAAGAATATAATTAATTTTTGGTTATGTTTTGGGAAATAGTTAGAAATTAGTTTTGAAGAATTTTGATTTGTTTATTTATATTTTGAGGGAGATATTTTTAACTGTAGCAATCAAATTAATGGTTTTTTTGTTGGGTTTTTGGAATGAAATTGGAATTGAATGATTTTTTTATTGTATATATTGGAAAATAGGAAAATTTTGAGGATAATAAAGGATAACATAGGGTATTTTGAAATATATATATATATATATATTTGATAAGAAAAATGAAGATATGTTTGGTTATGTTTTTCTGGAACAAAAAATTATATTGGAAAAACATAACTAAATATTTTCTTATATTCTCTCCGTTTTAATTTTTTTTTTCTTTTAACCCCAAATTATTTGTTCAAAGTACAATATATTTTGCTTTGTTTTCGCAGTCTGTGCCACTCTACCTGTCTGAAATGGCTCCATACAAATACAGAGGAGCCCTCAACATTGGCTTTCAATTGTCCATCACAATAGGCATCTTAGCAGCCAATGTGTTGAACTACGGCTTTTCCAAAATTAAGGGTGGATGGGGATGGAGGTTGAGTTTGGGCGGTGCAATGGTGCCTGCACTAATCATCACCATCGGATCATTAGTCCTCCCAGAGACACCAAACTCCATGATCGAGAGAGGCCAGCAAGTCGAAGCCAAAGCAAAACTCGAGAGAATTCGTGGCATAGCCAATGTGGATGAAGAGTTTAACGACCTTATCGCAGCCAGTGAGGAGTCCCGCAAAGTGGAGCATCCTTGGAGAAACCTCCTCAAGAGGAAGTATAGGCCACACTTGACAATGGCAATCGCTATTCCTTTCTTCCAACAACTTACCGGCATTAATGTGATCATGTTTTATGCTCCTGTTTTGTTCAAAACTATCGGTTTTGGAAGCGATGCAGCATTGATGTCGGCCGTGATCACTGGTGGGGTGAATGTTTTGGCCACCGTTGTCTCCATTTATGGAGTGGATAAGTGGGGACGAAGGTTCTTGTTCCTTGAAGGGGGTATCCAAATGCTCATATGTCAGGTACTGTGTTTTTTCAGCCTAATATCTATTTTTGTGACAATTTTATCATAATTGTTAGGATTTGACTTGCTGACAAAGTTTGACTATAGTTCTTAGTCTCCAAGAATTTGGTCTCTTCAATTTTTATGGATGCCATCTTGAGATTTCTAATAAATTAAATCTCGTAGTTAAATTGCTTCCGCTGTGTGCTCAACAACAAGAATACAATAATTTAGATGCTGATTTTGTTTTTCAGATTGTGGTAGCAATTTGCATAGCTGTGAAATTTGGGGTCGATGGGGATCCAGGCCACCTACCAAAATGGTACGCCATTGTGGTGGTTCTGTTTATATGCATATACGTTGCTGGATTTGCATGGTCTTGGGGGCCTCTTGGGTGGCTGGTGCCCAGTGAAATCTTTCCCCTAGAAATCCGGTCTGCTGCTCAGAGTATGAACGTATCTGTGAACATGATTTTCACTTTTGCTGTGGCGCAAATCTTTATGACTATGCTCTGCCATTTGAAGTTCGGATTGTTTCTGTTCTTCGGATTCTTTGTATTGGTGATGACGATATTTGTATACTTCTTCTTGCCGGAGACGAAGAACATCCCGATTGAAGAAATGGTTATTGTGTGGAAGGAGCATTGGTTCTGGTCCAGATTTATGGTTGATGCTGATTATGCGAATGGATCAATTGAGCTGAAGAAGGGAGGGGGCAACTACCCGAAAGTATGACAGAAATAAAAGCCTGGATTTTCAGTTTAGTCTTTCTCAAATATTAGTACAATTTCAATGTGATTGTTGATGAATTTGTCTCTATGTATTTTCTTCTTTTCTTTGAAGCTTACATTGTAGTAGATATGGTCAAGTTAATACCCAAAACCTCATCCATTAAATGGCTGAATTTGCTTGGATGTTGCTGAGTTGGGCTGAAGTAATCTTGTGTGCTTTGTGTTCAATTTGGAAAAACCCAAAATCTTATACGATTTTTACAAGCAAACGAGCCCTTAAATTTAAGTTTGGGTATACATAAATGTACAATGCCTATTTTTCACCTTATTTCTTGCCAAGTATTTAATTTCGAAAATGTCCCAGTAACTTATATGGAAAGACTAATGGGTTCCTAATTATCTATATAAAATTAGTTGCTTATAAAATAAAGAAAATGAAACACAATTTTTATATGCTGGAAATGTGCTCACGAGTTTTTAAAGTTTTAAATTGCGTTTGGATAAAGAAATTTAGCAGGAAAGAAATGAAGGAAAAAAAAATGGAGACATAAAACTACACCATTGGAAATATTAGAATTATTTATCTTTTCAAAATTTTTCTAAAATTTAAAATTCAGACATACCGTTAAAATCAATTCGATAGTTGTTGGTTACCATATTGAATCTATAATTTTTTGTCAACTGACTTGTAGCCTAGTAGCTTAAATCTCTCTTATTATGTAAGAGGCCGGGGGTTCGAACCTGAATGGACTCTTGATGTGTGGAAAAAAATGTGAGGTTTATACTTTAAATTATCAAATCTTGTTTTTCAACATTGTAAGTCTAAAAAAAACAAAGAAGTATTATTCCGTTCCCATTTCTCTATTGTTAATTTTTTTTCCATATCATATCGACAAAAGAAATCATATTCTTCTCTCAAAACTAAGAAATTCCAAAATTTGTGGTTTTCCATCTCTCATAATATTTTTACATGGGAATTGCTCAATTATTTCAACTTTGGATTATTATTTTTAATTAATAACTAGTAAAAATTTGCATCAAGTATGATAACCATTTTGTTATGTTAGTTTGACATTTTCTCTCAAACAAAATTATGTAGTGTCATTGTAGTTTTATCTATTTCATGACTAAAGTGTTATTCATGCTAATTGTTTAATCATAAATTTTCATAATATAAAAAATATCATAAAAATTATGCACCTAATACCATCAATCAGAAACCTTCTTCCCAATTTGCTTTGTGCTTGATGATTAACCTAAACATAAATTGCAAATTTTTTTTTTCTAGTAATTTTGCTCGCATTGAGATTTTATCTTGTAACATACTGAATTTCAAATTTAATCTTAGATGTTTCAAAAAACTGTCACATTTAATTTGATTTTATTATAAATTTATAATTTAATCGAAATTAACAACATGGCATGCTAGAACAATTATGCGGCATGCCTGATGCAATGATGTGGCCTTAATTTTCAATATGTCATATCATTAATTTTAGCTAAATTATGAATTTTTGGCAAAATATGGCAAATTGCAATAATTTTATGAAACCCACATTATTAAATTTAAAATTCAACAAGTTATAACAAAAGATCTCAAAACAAACAAACAATAAACGTACAAAATGAAAAATGCAGTTTTGTCTATAATTTTATCACATACATACAAAAAAAGTCATTCAATTCAAATAAAGTATTTATTTATACGTCTGTCTTTAATTTTATATTTATTTTTAGAACATATATTATTAGATCAAATAATCACTCCGCTTCGACTGAATAAACTAAATTTTCTTGTTTTTCACTTTAGTGCGAAATGGATAAGGATAATGTCGAAAAGAAAAGTTAGATTTGGTCCTAAAGGGTCTCACATGGCACCAAACCAATAAATGAGCTAACCTTAATATTCACAACTTTAACAAAGTGGGAATCGAATTTCACATGTTCTCCACCGCGAATCACCCCCTTTCTTAATTTCTGTCACAAAATTGTGAGACCGACACCCTTTTTGGTGACAAAAGAAACATTGTCCATTTGTTTTAGTATTTATTTTATTTTTCAAAAAAAAAAAAAAAGAAAAGGTATAATTAATTTTGTCACGGTCTTACAAATGAAGCAAAGAGGTGACTGTAATGTCTAGAATAACATCGATTGCCGGTTTTAATTATTATTTTATTTTATTTTTTTTCATCTGCTAACTTAGGAAATGAATTTGGTCACGGGAAATTAAAAATTGCAACAACCATACATGAATCAATCACATGACTTAACATGGAATTTGAGAGAAATTAAACTTTTTGTTAGTGGATAGAATCGGATAAGTAGTACTTCTTTTTTCCTTTTTTCTTTTCTGTTTTCTCTTTATTTATTTATTTTGTGGTTTGGTAAAGGGATAAGTGGTACATGAATGGATACTTGTTCCTCTTCCTTTTCACAAATTTAATTGGATTACTTTGATAAGTGAAATCTATATGATTCTCACGGATAATTGCCTTTAAGGCGAAAAAGCACTTTATCCACCATTCTTTCATGGTGTTTCTCTTTTGAGAGTTTTGGATAAAGTTCAAAAAGTTATGTTTTGACATGATGTGGTTTGGGGGGGAAAATAATAGAAAAAATGGAAACATTTTTTGGTTCATATAGAAACATTAGAGTTGTACATTCAACATTAAAAAAAGATTATAATATTAATAACGTAAAAATTTGCTATCATTTATTGTGTGTTATAAAATTGAAGGAATTGGAAGGTAAGATTTCATAAATACTGGTCATCGTGGTACTCTATCTTTGCATATATACATAAAATAGTCGTCTATTATTTGGGAGTACGAAAAGAGTAAAGAGAGTTGTGGATGGTAGACTTCGGGTGGTTAGTGGGAGAAGTGAGTTATGGTCATGTGGAGAAAATTCTCAAGTTGATCCATAAACCATTAAGATTTGGGGACTATTCGTTGAGATAACTCTCCCAAAGTAACAATTTAGTGTATGGCATGAAAATCAATAATTATATATTATAAATATTTCATAATTTCATATTGACTGATACAAAACCATATTCTTTTCCCATTATATATTTCTCTCTAGTCTTTTACCCTTTTTTCTTACTGACTTGAGAGTTCAAGGTTCTTCCTTAAGTAAAAATTTCAATGACATAACTTATATTTGATTTTAGGACACATCAGAGCAGTCTTTTTCAAATCGAGTTTATTTCAATCCAATCAGCTAACAAAATGAATATTCCTGAATTCGTATCAAAATAGAAAATGAAAATCAAATTTTGAATATTTTCTTTTTTGAAACTTCTGCTATTTGTTTACTTAATTCAAGTAGCCCAAGAGTTGATATTCCGCGTAGATAATAATGTATAAAGTGAGCTGGTTAAAATGGGGATCAGGTTCTTTTGTCTTGTTACTTGATAAATTTGGTACAACAAGAATCAATCCAAGATGTGTTCAATTGAAGCAATCCTCTAATTCCTTTTTGACTTCAAATGGCATAAATAATTGACATACAAATATCGCGTGAAACAAATAGTCCAATCTTGTTGGGCTTTTCACTGAGGCCCAATACGAGTTGGATCTGCTTTGCAGGCTTGGCTAGGAATTGGGAGTGAAATATCCAGCCCAGTTACAATAACTAAAGGGCCCTAGAACTCCAAAGTCCCAATTATCCAATTGATTTGGCACAAGGTTGAATGGGTGATATTGGCATAGTTTGCAGCATCTAGAAGAATATATAGTCTTGTATGATATATATATAGATACTAGCAATATTGGAGTATTAAATGCATGTATTAAAAGTTTTATATAAAAATAAGAAGATATTTATTTATTTTATTTATATAACAATTTTTTAAAAATAATTTTATATATTTAATCAAATATTTGTACAAATTAAATAATTGTTATAAATTGATAATAGTGGGGATATTGAGTATATGCATCGTGCAAGAAGTTGTCATAAAAATTAAAAGATAAAAATTAAGCAATTTAAGTATATTACTTGAAAAAAAAGAAGAACAAGAAGAAGAAGACGAAGAAACAAAACAAATTTATTTCATTAATAGTATAGATATAGATAAAATTCACATTGTGAATTGGTCTTTTCACATAACATATATTTATAATCACAAGGTGGTAAACTTTTTTTCCCCTCATTTTGGAAAAAACATTACAAATAACAAATTTTTATCTTTTCAACAAATTAATATTTTTTTATTCTCAAATCAAATAAATCTAAATATAAACTACACATGATGTACATAAGATGTACAACACACTCATTTCGAATAGAACATAAAACCTCTCACATAATAAGAGAAACATATACCATTTGGGCTGCGAGGCATTGGACTATTTTGTTATAGTGTAGGTCACGTGATTCATTTTTTTAAAGTTATCAAAATAATAATAAAGTTTGCAATAGATACTGTTTAAATTAGAAAGAATAAAAGGCAAAGCCAAAGGGGAGGATTATTAGCGTCCCCAACATAGAAATAACTTTCCTAGACAAAGACATAAGCAATTTTATTTCCGAAACGTCTATTCTACAATGGGAGATAGGGAGAGACGTTCATAGTATTCAGTTCAATAGCCAAATTGATCAAATAATCGTATCCGTGCAATGACCCTTTGAGACGTTCATGATATCATGCCTAAAGATGACCATCATGAACTTCACTCAAAGATAAGAAAAAAAGAAGGAACTGCGGAAAGAGAAGGGAGACTAGAATAGAGGTTGAATCTCATTTTAAGGAAGCAAAATCACATATCTACATATATATATATATGTATATTGCAATACTAGGCCTAATAATTAGCACATCGAGTTACAATTAAACTCGCGACTGTCGTATTGACAGAAGAGAACACCATTCCCTAATGAACACTTTGGCAGAATACCCGTCGACAAAACTAAATACACAACCACTTCACTCAAGAAAATTTTCAGCAAGTAAAGACTTTCAAGAGAAACTCCACTCATACAGAATCAATCCCTTCCACTTGTTGACGAGCAAGGTATCTCTCCCTTCTTTCTTTCTGGAAAGGAAAAATTTTCGGGAGGACAAGGCTTAAAGATCAGACAAAAATGCCAGTGAACAGCTTGAAAGAAGAATTTTTATAAGGTTAGAAGGCTTACCCATTCATCGATAACAAGTCCTTCCCCAATAAACTTTGTACCTGTGTCTTCTGAAGGCTTCTTGCGAGCCTCGAGTTCAGCCTCAGCTTCAGCCAACTGGCGCTTTAGTTTCTCTAGAGCCTTCAAAGATAAAGCAGGTATGGATCAGCACTGGTCTATAAGAAACCCGTGCTCTCGGTATGCAACCAGCTACACTGCAATGAGCAATTGGCTCACAGGTACATAACATAAAGAAGTCAGAAAATCTTCACTTACAGGACTAGGGCGTTCCACATCTAGAAACACAACCCTAAGTATCTGCTCCACAGCCACTTCATCCTTATTCTCATCAAACTGATCCAAGAGAACGTTAAACACATCAGAATCATAAGTTTTATTCCATAAACACTCTGGAGACAATAAATGTATGATGCCCACCAATAGCATCTGCAGTG
Source organism: Jacaranda copaia (assembly GCA_014898725.1). Lineage (NCBI taxonomy): Eukaryota > Viridiplantae > Streptophyta > Magnoliopsida > Lamiales > Bignoniaceae > Jacaranda > Jacaranda copaia. The sequence continues at coordinate 1,200,028 of JACGDI010005819.1, forward strand.
GATATGGGCGCAGCGTGAACAATTGAAATGTTGTTAATATTTCAAAACAAACATGCGCTATTTCCTCTCTAGATGATACTGTGCTTGCATTAATTAGTAGTTTTGATTGACTTAGGAATTTACTCAACATAACTGAACGATACTCAACTCATTTGTAATAAACATTGAAAGGATGCTATAATCAAGCCAAGAGGATGAATAGGAGCAGAAGAAGACAAACCAGTTCAGGTATGTAGTCCATTGGTCCTTTCACTTTTAGGCTCATGATTTTAAACTTCACCCGGCTTTTCTGATCCATTGGCTTTTCATTATTCTCTGGATGCTCTACAAACTTGAATACTAATAGAAACATCCAAGGCCAACAAAGATAAAGGAGTCAATTTTTACCCAAAAAAAGACAAAAAATAGAAACATAAAAGGCATGTTCAAAATATTCACATTCTTTGCATTCTTGGATATACAAATTCAGAATTTTCCAAAAGAAAAGAAATAGGTGAAAAATCCCATGGCAAACAATTACCAGTTGCTATGATGCTCTCGCCAGGAGCAAGAATGGCCCCAGGAGGACGCATGAAACAGCTTTTTGGTGCAGTTGTTTGGAACTAGATGACAACAACAATAAATATCATCAGAAGGAAAAACAATAAAATAGATAAGGTAGCATATGGTTGTAAGTACCCCAAACCATAATATTTGAAGCTATAAATCAATCAGAAATTCTTTACCAGTGTAAAGAGAAATGAACAGAGAGAGAAAGAAAATAAATGAAAATTAAACATACCTTAAAAGCTACGTGAGACTTGCTTGAGTTTTTAATTTTGATAGCACTTCGGACTTGCTTACCTGGTTCATCTGCAGGAAGTTAAAGAGAAAAAGCAAGTTAATGCCACAAATAAAATGAAATCAGCCAATATATCTGTGCCAGATGTGCAGATCCGCAAAACTAAATAATCCATCAAAAACCAAAAAAACTTGCACGGATGTCTGAGTGCGTATTTTTGGCAGGTAATTAGGCTCATAGAGTAGATCATCTCTCAAGTAGATCTTAAGAAATTTGACATGAGACCAGAAAAGAAAGATGAAGTTCCTAGTAAGCTTTATCTTTCACTTATCAAGCCTGCAAGTACTAGTTCACATAGATTTTTCAAATGCTATACACTAAAGATCAATCTCCTTCCTGGAACATGAAAATTGTTATTCGTAAGTATTGTTTGGCAAAGAAAGACATATTTCCCCTGTTCGGCTGATCTTTACCATTATACTATTACTCAAAAAGAAACACTCTCTTTCGCAGCAGCAGCAGCCTCTTTCCATTTTAGACTACTAACATGTAAAAAATCCAATTCTCGACTCGCTGCTCCATCAGGAGACAGAGTCTCATGTGATTCGCTTGCTTTTGCACCAATTCTACTTACTACTTTCCCAATCAAAGCTTTTTAAAACAAAATTAGAGGAAACAAAGAGCAAAAAGTTATACAGGATAATAGTTTTGCTCAATCTTATTAAGATCTCGAATTATCAAGAACTTCAGAATCTTCCAGAACACCTAATATATATGAAATCGACCAACTAAATAAATAATTATCGGAAATTCAATTCATCTATCAAAAGGAAACAGAAGCTCAACTCTAGGCCAGATCAAGCTTAAGTAAACTGGGCAAAAAGGAATCTTTCGCTAGCACAATTGCCATCTACAAGCAAGTATAAGAAACACTAAAGCAAATGCAATAAGGCACTATCCAAACAAAAAAATGAAGAAAAGATGAGCAAAGAAGTGACAAGAGCTAGTCCATACAAGGAAAATAGAGCTTATTAGAGGGATCGAGCTTCAAGCGGCGCCGTGTAGGGAGTAGAGATCTGGCAACTGAAGAAACCGAGGGTCCAGCGTTGCCGTGAGCACCTGATCCCTCCACCTGATAATGACTGTTACTGTTTCCATGACCGTAATTCTGCTGATAATGAACAAAATTTGAGGAAGACGACGTTGTCGAATGCGAATTTCGGAAGGGAAGCTTGAATAGTCCCCAGACTTTGCCGTCCGCCGCCGCCGAAGACGACGACGAAGATTTCTCCTCGGCGATTACCATGTTTCAGCAGCGAATATCCGTCGCCGGAGCGCACAAACGACGTCGCGTAGGGAGGAGTTTGGTTTGGTTTTCCTGCTTTTGGAGAGGGTAACTTTTGAACAGGTTTGAAGGTGCGTGGTGGGCTCTGTGCAGGTTTTGGAAAGTTTACAACGGGCAATTGTTTTCCTTTTCACTTTATTTCGGTTTAAATTCTGGTTAGTTTCGGGTCGGGTTCTTTTGACCCACCGGGAGTGGGCCGAATCAGTTTGACTTTGACTCAAAGTGGTTTTAATTGGGGCAATGTGCAACTCACCCGTCACCGTCGGATCGAAAAAGAACACATTTTTATGAATTAAAGCAGGTTGAATTTGACTTAAGGTGATTTTAATTGGATGGTCCACGGTCCATTCAGCATCAATGGATTCAAGGGTGCGTGAAAAACGCTGAGCTTTTCAATTTAACGATCATGAATGAATTAAATATATTTTATTTAATTTAAAAATATTACTTTTTTAATTAGGTATACTTAAGTTTTTTCTACTATGAAATTACTTTAAATTAAATTTTTGATAAATAATAATATTTTTTTGATTTCTCGTATTCCCTGTATTCAAATTGTATAGCAAATTTAGTAATTAGAGTTTGCTTTTACTGCTAATTATCGTGATCTTTTCCCTATATGCATAAATTTATATTGTTATAATTTGATATTATATTAATTGATAATGAAACATTAATCTTTTTCATTTAATATAAAAAAATAATAAATTTAACAATAACCACACAAGAGAAAAGTAGATCTAGTGCCAAGAAGTAAGAAAGAAGGTTAGGTTTCATTATCCACTCTATGTTACTTATATCAAAAACACTTGAAACTTTTATCAAAAGAAAAGACACGCTTGTTTGGCTTTAAACTATTAAAAGTAGAGATCATATTCTTGTTTTGAATTAAAGTTCAATACGAGCATTTAATTTCTTTAATGTTACCTAAGGAAATTCAACTCTATGTTATAGACTATAGAGAATATCAGAAGTTCAAAAATGTGGGATTATATGCATAAATATTTTATAAATTTTTTCATTATGCATTGACCATATAATTTGCATTTTGTTATTTTATATTAGTGGAAAAAATATTTTATTTTGAAGTTAAAAATTAACAGTACAATAAGCAGTTCAGAATTTAAGTTAGCATGGTACAGCGACCAGTCAATCCAACAAAATAGTTATGGTTTTGTTTGGTTACATTTACGGAAAATAATTTTATTTTCCAAAATATAACCAAACATACAAAATAATTGCCTTCAAAATGTCAAATTAAAATTTCCAAAATACTCTCTTCTATCTTTCATTATCACCAAAACTTTTCCATTTTTCAATGTATGCATATATATATATATATATATATATTATATCATATATATTTTATTATTATTCCAATAATAAAAAAATCACTCAATTCCATTTTCACTTTGAAAAATCAACAAAAAAAATATTGATTTAACTACTATAATAGAATTTGTCTCATCTTAAAATATAAACAAAAATACCAAAATTCCTCCAAACAATTTTTTTATTATTCCCAAAACATAAACAAGCATACATCGTATCCCCCAATACAAACTTTACATTCCCCAACTCTAGTCCCAAAACTCATTCTCCCAAACACATAAAGCAAAACTTATAATTCATATCCAAACATTACCTATATAATTTTGTTCTGATTTTTCACCTGCTTCATGATGAATTAAAATTCTACAAAACCATTTGACCCCATAGCATATCTACTAATTTTTAGTTGGGAAACCATTGGATTGATACAATTAGAATTGGGTGGGACAATGGGTCAAACAAATAAATAAAAATTTATAAATTAATATTTTAACTTATGGAGTATATACTTTGAAATCAAGGCAACCTAATTCTATTACCAATGGCTAAGGAACATGGCCCACAAACCCACATTATGTCCTCTCTCTATACAATAAAATAAGTGCTTATAGAGTTATTTAAGCACGAGGATAATGTTAGTTTTAATAAATAATAAATAAAATCACATTTTTAATCATTTTCATCACTAACTGGCTATTGGGTGGAGGGGCTATTGGCATTCCTTTTTTCCTGGTCATTTTTGAATCATTCAAGTCAAAATTTTAGGTTTAATTTAAGTATATAGGTGGTCTAATTGTTAGGTATGTATTATTAATTATAATGGGGGGGGAATGGTTGACATGAGCTTTTTTTAATTGAAAAATGAAGAGAAATTTCTTTTAGGTGGTGTTTGGTTTTGGCTTAATTTTGTTGATTGGACTTTCAACAATTAGGATTAAAATAGTGACAGCATAATCCTGAATGGCTTGATTGATCAACACACGGTGTGGTGCGGTGCCATTTGACGATTCTAGAAGCAAAAGGATGGAATGAATTGAATCCTGTTCAAATCCAGGTGGCAATACTGTAATACACTCTGTCACTTAGGAGGAAGAGATCTTGAATATGAATTAATATGATTTCAATCTATTAGAAATCAACTTGGATTCGTTTGATCGGCTCGGTGGAAATTTCTTGATCAAACTTGAGATCTAAACCTAAAATTATGATAGATGTTGACCTGCTGAGGATATTCAAATAAAACATTTTCAGAGTTTTGGTGTGGGTAAGGAAAAATTCACTTTTTATTCAAATTATAACATCTTTTAGTATTTGCTCCAATTTAAAATTAGCGCTCGACAATAAAATTGTTAGGAATGGCAATGTGTTCTCTGATTAAAATCCTCTAGCATTCATATCAGTACTAAATATAAAAATTAGTAGAAAGCGTAGATTTGATATAATATAATTAGGATATTTATCTTGAGAATTAAAATGAATGTATCTTGTCAAGTTATAGAGTATCAACAGGGCGAGGCAAGAGCAGGGGAGGGGATAGCCCCCAATCCCTTGTCCTCATGAGGTGAAATACCCCCCGTTCCCCATAGCGGGTCCCCATTCCCACTTTCTCACGGGGAGATAGGTACCCTCAGATTTGATTTAAAAATTTATCAAATTCATAAAAAATTTTAAAAAAAGAAAGTACTAAATTTTTTCAATAATGTAAATTACTTCCAAAGTTAAAAGATTATCAAGTATAAGTAGATAACACACGATATATAATTATGTTTTATAATAAAATATTAAAAGATAAATAATATATAAACATAAATTTCAAAAAAAGCATAACAATTTGTCAGTTTTTCCAAAGAGGTAGGGGTTCCACGGACATTGGGAGAATGGAATCCAAAGGATGAAATGAATAAAAATAGAATTTGACATATATATAAACAATAATAATAATTTAATTTATAACAAGTACCTGTCAGGACGGGGACTGTGATCCCCGCCCCCACCCCGTTTAGCATTTTGGAGGCTAAATTGTCCCCATCCCCATACCCGTAGGGATAAAATTTTCCCTGAATCCGCGCCGCCGTGGGAATAGGTAATTTTGCCATCTCCAATCAAGCCTATGTAATTTATAGGGATGGAATTATTTGTACTTAATCAAAGGTGTAAATAGTAATTGCTTCAAATTTAGATTATATCAGTTAAACCTATGTTATGTAGCATAAATCCTAAAGAGCTAGGGATTAATTTTTAGTAGGGGCAAAATGAACGTTTTCATAGGTTAGGAAAAAGTAAGCTAACAACAATTTGATTGCAAAATATTAAAGATGAAATCATATATCTATTTCTTGTGACTTAATCTCTCAAATCAAAATCTGTGTCAATCTAAATAAAAAGTACGAGAACAAAGAAAAAGTCGTTATTACAACTTTAGAATGTATGTTCGCTTTTATGCCATTTTTCAAACTCGTGGATGAGTTGGGTCTGTTATGCACCTGTGGAACGTATTGCCTCATTGTGTCTCATGTGTTGCACGTTTCACAAAAGTCATTCCTATCTTTACCTCTATATTTAGTAAATAAATTCGTTTAGGTTTGAAAATTTTAGTGGTGGTACTAAGTCCTATAGCTATTATTCAAATGATTCAATTTGATCTATCTTTTTCAAAAAAGTATTTACGAAATTCTTAATTGATTTTTACTTTTAATTTTAATAAATTAATAATTATTAAGTCCTCCTCTTTCCCATGGGACATGAAAAGAGACGCATCATCACACTGCGTTCATTCCATAATAAGGGTGTAAGTTAATTGAAGCAATCGCAAGCTTCACAAGCCAATTTTGAATTAGTCCAACTCAAATTCGTGTTGAATCGAATTTAATTTTTATTTTGAGTTGATTTCAAATCGTTGGTATTTAAGCTTAACTTGTAATCGGTATATAATATAATATTATTTTTGTTTTATCAATAATATATACTATATTGTTATTATTTTTTATTTTGAATTCAAGCTCGTTGAATTCATAATTATTTAAAACTCACTTAACAATTTAAATTTGCTCAAGAACTCGAGCTGGAACTGAAAATTTTTCTCCAAACTCAATTTAACTCGACTCAATTGAATTAATAATTCAAATCCCAATGCAATCAAGATATTAAGTAAAACTATTATTCGTGCAAACATGTTTGCGAGCTTGAGATTAATCAACCAAGAAGAAAAAACTCAATCACAAGAATTGATCAGTTTCCAAGGGAGATTGATGTGATTGAAAAATAATCACAGCAAAATTAATAAAAATTTTATTGGAATATCTCTCCCTCATGAGTATATATTTATACAAGTTATTGTGGATATTCAATTTTTTTAATATAAATATGCTTAATTACAATATAAATGCATATTGGTAACTCCCTTAATGGGTATATGAAAAGACAAAGTACAATTATAATATTTATATTGATATTACTATATCATTTGTTAGAAATAATATATTTTGATGGTGATATAGCACCTAATGAATTGATTAGTAGGTTTGAAATCAAAAATTACTCTCGTATCAGAGATCAACAACGATTAATTAGACAAGTGGCCAAAACAAAAGAGAAAACAAATCAAAGAGGCTTTAATTACAGCATGAATTCGGAATCGTCCCATTGAAGAACTGCAGACTCCAAATCCTGTTCTCTTTTGAGCTTATCTTTTAGGAACCAATCGCATATCTTTCCCGCATTCAGCTCCTCAATCGCACACCCTTCCTGCTCCGATATCACTTTTAGCAGATTCAACGATGAAATCTGAATTCACCACGCAAATTAAACACAGTATAATTATAGAATTTTGCTTCGAAAAATTTTCTTATATACGAGTAATCGGTGATATTGTGGCTTACCGTTAATCGGCACAGAAATCGCTCGTGAGAACTCAGGCCGGAAACTTCGACCAAACCAGCTTCTTCCAGCGATAAGAAACTTTGCCTTTCGGTTTTCTTCTCTCCGCTATCGCCGCCGGCAGCTTTTACTGCAAGCTTTCTTCTTCCATCAGCAGAAATGCTTATTCGTGTGTTCATCCGATTGTTATTCGCGAAAATGCGGGATTTGAAGGGGAATGTCAATTGATAGTTTCCCCCATGAGGTTTAATTGCACTCATAGTTTTCCTTTTCTTCTCTATTCAAAGAAGAAGCGCAGAGAGGTTTATCTCCAGGCTTAGTGCGCGTGTGGTTCAAAAGCGAAATGCCAGCAGCTCAGCTTAAATTGTTGGGATATCAGTCATATGACGTTCTGTGATTAGGCCCATTGGGACTTCATGAACTATATATTCCCGTTGGGCCTTACCTCACTTGCTGCTTTTTTATTGGGTTGGATTGAGTCTATTGGATTGTGCAAGTAGCCCAAAAATGGGTTCATTTCCTATCTCGTTTGCGCCACTTTTTTATTTTCATTTTTTTTTTAAAGCTTCTCGTACCGGGAGGAAGAACGTTGCCCTCAACGAAGTTGTCGCGGAATCGTCTCATCTTGATCGATAAAATGGTACGAAAAGTACATGATAAAAGAAAAGGCGTTGAAGATTTTGATCACTTGTCTAAAAGAAATTCAAGCAATAGATGGAGCACGATTACCTTGTTTATGCATTGATTGGATTGATGACAAATAGTAAGATAACGTAGTGTTGTGGTCCATGATGTAAATTCCCAAAAAAAAAAAAAAACATAAAAACAGCAACACTAAATAAAAGAATTCTATTTTTAATACAAAAAATAAAAATTAAAAAGATAGAGAAAATGTGAATAATACCTCCGCCACTCTTTATACTTTAAGTGATGGTTTTTTCATTGTTATCTCAGAATTTTATCTGTCAGAAATAATTTGATATAAATTTTATTTTTCTGAAAACCCTTTATTTATAATTCTTTTCTGGCCATTCATGCTTCATTGTTGAAAGTCTAATCCCGTGTGCTTCAATGAAGCTCTTGTGATGGACCTTCTTGCATCAAAAGCTCATATATGCTTATTATAACATCATAACAAGCTTAGAGTCCGTTTGGATTCATTTTCAAACTCAATTTCAGTTCTCAATATTTCCAAATTGGTAAAAATTAATTTTGTGTAGCGAAAATAAAAATGTGTTTAAATGAAATATTTAAAAATATAATAATTATATTAATTTTAATAAATTATAAATGAATAAAAATAAAAATAAAAAATATATAAATTATTAAAAAATATATTTTAAAAATAAAAATAATATTAAAATTAATATATTTTATTTTTAAAATGGTAAATAACGCGAAAACGATGTTAGAAAAAGAGTCCAAACATGTGCGAACCCCAAAATTTGTGTCGTATTTCCTGGGCTTTGGCCTTTATGCATCGCACTGTAAAAATTGGGGAACCGGTAAAGGGGAAGAAGATTAATAGAATAATAGATACATCATCCACTCGAAAATTTTCTTGATTGCAAAAGTGCATCTATGTATATACATACACATCATACATTGATTCTTCCCAATTCTCATCTGCATAGAGAAAGAAGGAGCTATATATTCCTCTCCCTCAAAAGGCGAAACTCCTATGTTCCATATTAATACAGTTCTATACAGAGAGAGACAAAAGAAAACAAAAGTAATAGATGATGTCCTCAATTGGGACCCCAACAGCTCAAGTACATGACTGTCCGGAGAGACTCTTCCGCCCGTTTTATCCTGTGATCAGCCTTAGCCGCCTTGAAGGCCGTGGAGTCGATAGCCCCGGAGAACTTCCTGGCCTGTCTTGAAGATGAACCACAAGCACCAGAATCCTTGATTGATTTTATGGCTGAAGAATCGCACTTTGAGGCCTGCTCTTTGAACCCCTGGAACACCCTCATCCCCGCCTGATATACCACCCTACTCATGTATCGCAGGCTCATGCACACAGAGAAAAAACCCAAGAATTAACCGATCAAGCAGCTTAAAATGGTCGGGATGTATATGGAACTTTTTTCCGCAGCTCTGGAGTGTAAATGAATGGGGGCCAGAAGGCTTATATATATAGGAAGAAGAGAGAATTTTGGTGGGTTCATTAGTTTGCTGGATTTTGGGAAAACAACGGGCTGTGAGAGCGACATGGGTGGAATTTGCGAAGTAAACCGCGGGCTTGTTTGATAAGGGTTGGGCTGTAGAGTGTGGTTTCCGTACGTAGGTGGGTAGACGGCGAAAAAAAAAAAGGTGGGTAGACGGCGGGCGCCCGTTTTATTCACTAACTAACAACGGGTGTTTGAGTTAAAGGACGTAAATGAGGCGAGATGTTTTGTGAATAATTTAATCTCATCAATTAAATAAATTAAATTGAGCTTAGCAATATTTAATTCAAAAAGTTTGCAAGTTTCAATAAATTTTTTTATATTATATATAGTTATATATAATAAAATTAATAAAGATAAATGATGCTGTTGAGAGTTGCGAGAGAAAAAGAGGGTAAATCTACCAGAGAGGTTGAGTACTCAGGATTTTGTATATCTTAGGGCTTGAGATCTGCAACCACACATACGTTAAATTAACCGAGGTGCCTCCGACTAAAGCACTCCGATGCTCAAGTTAATTTTAATCGAAATAAAGAGATCGAACAAAATACAGAGAATATAAGAGTTATAGTATATTGGGTATTAACTTGAGCATAGTTGAATTTGAAGTATTTATAGCCTTCTCCAGGTATGATTTGACCCTATTACCCTTATCAGGTGTACTGACTTTTGTCTTTGTCAGGGAGTTGGTGGTCATTCCATGTCCAGATCCCGATACTGTTTCAGGTGGCTAAATTTCCTATTTTTTGGGATGAATAGTGCTAGTGGAGGTGCGTCTCTGCCAAAGTTGTTGGCCGAGTTGGCAGAGTTGGTGGCAGCGGCTGTACCGGCTGTCACGTGTCATTAATGCGGAGGCATGCCGCCTGTCAGACTAATAAATACGTCAGAGATTCAAGTCAACGCCGGAGTGAATCTTGAGGTCGATATATGTCGACCAGACTTGAATATTCGAACTTTTAAAGTGGTCCTGGGGTTGATACGGGTCGACCACGGACCCTACCAAGTGAGGTCGATACCAGTCGACCAAACAAACATACTGTTGGGCCTCCTGGGCTGTCTCATTTGATGTTGGGCTTGTTGGGCCTACTAGTTTATCTCATATCAATAAATAAATCATAATAATAATATTTTATTTGTTATTTTTAAGAAAAAAATATTTTTTTAAAAAATTTTATAATTATGAATTTTATTTTGAACATAAATAAGTTTGAACTAATCCAAATCTATACGAACTCAAATTTTTTTAAACTTATATGAATCAAATTCTTCTACTAATTTGTGACAAGTTTTATCAAGTCAAAACTCAATAAAGCTCGCTCAAGCCTTCATCTATTTAACGAGTCGAGTTTGAGCTTATTATATTCAAACTTGACTCGACTCGTTTACATCCATAATTTGAGTTGGATTTCAGAAGCCTGTATATTAAACAAACAAATAAATACAAACTAATGTGTTTATTTCGATGTCAAAAGTTATTTTCTTATAATATTTATTTTTATCTAATATAAGAAACATCAGTGAATGTCTTCATACAGTTTATAATTATTTTTAATTTCTCATCTTTTGAACTGTCATTTTCTAATGATCAAAAATATATTCCTCCCATCATATATGTTTCGATCAAATTTCCATATCTCATCAGTGATTTGATCTCATCGCTCTCATTTGTGGAGCAATGATCATATATTTTTTTATTAAATCTTTCGAATAAGGATTCCACATTTGAGAAGCGGAAGGTGTTGAAATAATTTATAATTTTTTATTAAGTAATATTTTTTTAAAAACATAATTAAATTTTGAGATATTTTAGAAAGGAGATAAGAATGATAAAAAGAGTGTAGTAGAACTTTCTAGATATAATTACGGAATAGTGCTCAAAAGGATTACTATAATGTAAAGGTCAAATTATGTATTATTACTATAATGTAAAGGTCAAATCATGTATTGTAGTGGGATGTTAAAGTCAATTTGGCAATATCCAAAGTTTGTAGTTTATCTCAAATTAATGCTAACGTTATTAAATCACAAGTATAATGGGATATTAAAGTCAATTTGGCATATCCAAAGTTTGTAGTTTATCTCAAATTAATGATATTGTTATTAAATCATAAGCAACAGTTATGCCGAGTAGCTTGTAGTCCAATATATATGTCTCCCACATTATAGAAATGTCAGAGTTTGAGTTTAAATGAGCTCATAATATGTGTATAAATTTAAAAAATAAAAATAAAAATCACAAGGAACCTTTTATGCTGTCCGAATTATCAATTGAACTTATCCGGCAAAATTGCATGTTTATCTCACAAGACATCTACATGTTTCCACATACGAGGCTTGCACAAATAGTAGACAAGGCTTGGACATACTTATCCTGATACTATAATTTTCAAAACGATTTTTTTGTAATTATAAGCTTAAAAATACTTATTGATATTTTTGTCATTTTTAATCTTTCTCCCTTGGTGCCCTTTTAAATATAGTCCATTATGTGTATTTTGACTTGGTATCTCAACCTTTATCTTTCTCATTTTAATGTTGAATACAATTTGTGTCAAATTTCAATTATTTGTGGTTTCTTTTTTCAAATTTCATGGTAAAAAACAAGGCATTTTTTCAACGAAGACCCTCAGTAATTAGCAAGTGATACCGCCATCACAATTATATTTGTGAAGTTCGAATATGATAAAAATTTTACAACCAAAAAAAGAAAATGAAAGTAAAAGGCAATACATATAGGGCGCGTTTGATATAAGTTATTAGTCTTAATATAGTTTTCTAGTCTTACCTACTGTGTTACTTGGTAGGCAAGAAGAAAATGCAGATCGGCCTGCAATTAATCCAAAGCCTGGTACAATGTGCTATTCAAGCAGTAGATTGAGGAGTGCGATTATTTAATCTTATCCCTCCCCCCTCCCCAATTACAATTTTGCTTCCTTAATTGTTCTCGTTTTTCTTTTTCTTGTAAGAGTCAATAGAAGGGATGAGAATTTTATTTAAGGATAATTTTATAATTTATCTAAGTAATCCTACTGCTCTAACATACATTAGGGATTATAGTAGATTTTAATAACAGCTAATTATAAGGCCAATTTTTAATATCAAACAGATTAATAAATTATTTAATTTTATCTTATCTCATTCTATTCAAATCTCTGCTATTATCTATATTCTCCACCAAATGTGTTGATGACACGTTACTAGTGAATTATTTGATTGGTTTCATTTACACACCTATATGTGTGAGGTTTAAAATTCAAATATAGGTTTTCGGCGTATGTATGTATATAAATAAATAAAAAGATATGACAAGTGTAATGGACATAATAGGATTATCTTACTTTTATGATTTGGGTTATAAGTGTTTTGAGTTAAAAAGAAATTTTGGAATTTCATTGCGTTGTGGCTAGGACTAGGGTTTTGTTAAAGCTATCAAGTAAAGGGGCAAATTGATTTCAAACCCATTGGATTGGGTTTTAGTGTGTTGAATATGGGTTGAGTTGAATGTGGGTTGAAATGGATTTTAAAAATAATCATTTACCTCACTTTATTTTTATTTTTATAACACTCTGAAAATAAAAAAAATAATGAATTGAAAATTAGATAAATTATATATCACCGATTAATCATTTACCATTTATTCACCTCATTTAATTTTAAAATAGTAATTTATTAACTTAATTCGAATGAATTAACCAAGTGAATTTTTACTTGAGATTACTATCTAAAAATTGATAATATCATTATTTTGTTTATAAACTCTAATTTTTTATAAAAAAATTTAATTAGTTAATTTTATAGCTCTCATATTCTTTTCAACCTTGAAATAAGAAAATAAATAATTTTTTTTTCAATTTTTACGAACTACCAAAATATAATTATGTTAACACAATAAATTTATTGTCCAGTGGTAGCAGGTGAGAGGACAGACTGCAGCCATCCATTTCATTTCCTTTGCCTTCACATGAAAAAAGAGCCCCGACTTTATTTTTATTTTTAGTTATAATATTTTCAAAAATTAAAAAATTAACTATATTTCAATATTTTTTGAGTATTTCATTTAAAAATAATAATTTAGGTAGATATAAGTATTTAAATTTAAATGTTTTATATTTTTTATTCTTAAAAAAGATATATATTTCAAGATATATGCATATTTTAATTATTTTAAATTGATAGTAATATTTTTGTATTGAATCAAATTTGAATTTAATCGTTGTGATAAGCGATAATGGACTAGATTGAAAAAATTAAAAATAAAATAAGTAGTACTTTTACAAATATTGACTAAATATAAAAAATAAAAAATAAAAAACAAATACAACTAGTATAGTAAATATTTTGTTGGATACAATGTAAATATTTTGCACTAAAAGTTTAAAATATTTTAAATAGTTATGTTTTATTCATAGCAAGATTGTTATTTTGTATTAAAAAAAATATAAATATTATAAAATAATAAGTAAATTATGCGTTTACATAATTTGATTTGATTTTACATAATTAACAAGGATTTGATAATAATTAATTAATATACATCAAATAAAAATAAAAATATTATAATTTAATAAAATAATATAACAATATATTTAATAAAAAGTTTATATTTTTTTTCCTTTCTTATGTTGGACCCGTCCAAATTCGACCAAAACCGTTAGCAACCCAATTCATTTTAAACTCATTAATATAAACATCTTTTTAAACCCAATCCATAACCAACCCAATACATCCATTTGCAACTACTACTGTCCAGTATGGTAAATTTGAATGGGCCAAGACAATTCTCGGTTCCCATGGTGTCTCCGACCCAAGCCCACCAAGATCAGCCCAATGGACGCCTACCAAACCCACCATGAAAAAAGAAAATATTCATAGCAAGTAAATAAATATAGCAGAAAAAACGTTACGTTTTCTCATTAAAAGTAAATAAGTATTGCCATTGAAATTACTTTAATTGAAAATTAGACATATAGAAAAAGAACTTAGAGTGGCCATTCTTTTTTATTCTTACTAAAGAAAATGTTTTCGAAGCTAGATTGAAACTGCATTTCACCAACCAATTCTTTTAAAAAAATTACCATTTAAAGAATAAGGCCCAGTTTGGTTTTATTTTTATTTTCATTATTTTTAAAATTTAAAAAGTTAATTAGTGATAATAAATTGAAAATGAGTTTGTGCTTTGTATTTAGATGAATTGTTAGAAAAGTAATGATTATATTAGATTTAGTAAGTTCGAGAGAGAGAGAGAGAGAGAGAGAGAGAGAGAGAGAGAGAGAGAG
>JACGDI010005819.1:1225178-1246939 GCA_014898725.1 Jacaranda copaia
TCTCTGAGTTATGAGGATGCTTCCCACCAAGTTTGAAGTCATTCCGTGTCTGTTAGGGCACCGAACACTAAGGGCGACCGGGAGCGGTCTTTCTGCGCGCGGGCAGCGCAAAGATGCGTGGAGCAGAGTGGCTTGGAAAAGGAATTTTGTGAAACTGTTTCAGTGGGGTATTCCTTGGAGTGTGGGGAATGTCTCCACCAAGTTTCACCAGTAGACGGTTCCGTTTGGATAGGAAACGGTGAAGACCTTTAGAATGCGGCAGTGCAGTGGCATTGTTGTGATCCCAGTGTATTGGGAGGGCAATTCCTGTTCCATGGAGAATCGGACAGGGCTGGAACTTGGCAGAGTTAATGTAGAAGCCGAGAGCTATCCAACGGTTCAAGTGAGATTGCTCCTTTGCCATCGAGAGGTGCACATAAGGGACCTAGATTGAGGACGGGCATGCTAGCTAGTCGGGGACCGTTAAGGAAACACGCTCGGCGTGCCGGACGCGAGCCTCCGATGATTGTGGGCATTTGGAATAGGCGAGTACGCTAGTACTGTGAGGCGTTCTGATATTTATGCTAGTAAGCTACTGGGCCAAAATGAGTAACGGGTCATGAGAAAGACTCGAGATGGACGTTGCAGGATCGAAGGTTGGGTGGAACCTGAGATGCCATCATGGACAGACGGTCGTTCCGCTGCAAGATAGAGTCCGTTTGTGACACTCGGGGACCATTCCTCAATTTTAACATCCAAAATAATTTCCAGAACACATCCAAAATATGACCAAACATGGTCAAGGGATGCAGGTATATTTATCTTCTTCTTTTTTGCATAATTATTTTAATTTTTTAAGTTTTATGCATTTTTGTTTTTTAATTTTGCTTTTTTAGTTTTTTTTTTTGTTGAGGTGGCAAGTTAAATTGCCACATTAGAAGCCACATAGGAAAAAGATGGATGTCTGGATCGATGTGGCGCAGCAAGTCAAATGCCATGTAGGAGCGAGTCGCTGGAAAGTGAGTTTTAGGCTTAATTTAATCTCAAATTGTCAAATTTTTAAAAATAATGTACCAATTTTGTGGCTCGAAAAATTAAAGTCCTCTTTTATCAATAAAATCTAATTACATGACCAATTTTATATTTTTCCTAATTTCAAACCTCACGCATATAAATGTGAAAATGAAGTTATTGAATCAGTTGACAATTATAAGAAAATAAACACATGTACATACACAATAAACAATTTGTAATATATAATTAATGAGAAGTAGATAATTTCTTTTTCCTCTTTTTTTTTTTTTTTAATTGTATTTGCCTTGCAGCAGCAGAATGAAACCGGAAAAATATGGCGAATGAAATCATAATTTCTCCAAAGAGCGAGGACACACGGCGCCACAGTAACAGGGCCCTCTTGACTACCCTTTTGTCCTCTCGTTACCCTATTCTCCACTTCGCCTCCAACTATATATAGTGACATATATATCACCCAAACTTGCTCAACTCTCTCTCTCTCTCTCGTCTCTTTGTAGAAGGAACCCTTTAATTAAACTTCATTTCAAGATAAAAGAGGGTCATATATATTTTCCATGGGAAGAGCACCTTGCTGTGAAAAAGTTGGGCTCAAGAAGGGGCCATGGACTCCCGAAGAAGACCGGAAACTCATTGATTATATTCAGAAGAATGGCCATGGAAACTGGAGAACTCTTCCGAAGAATGCTGGTTAGTTCCTCCCTCTCTCAATCTCTCCGTCTGTAATTTCTTTTGCTTTTCTTTGGTTGGTTTTTTGTGATAATATTATATATATGTTGTAGGGCTGCAAAGGTGTGGGAAGAGTTGCCGGCTCCGGTGGACAAATTATCTCCGGCCAGATATCAAGAGAGGGAGATTTTCATTTGAAGAAGAAGAGGCAATTATTCAACTCCACAGCATTCTTGGGAACAAGTAAGCATTTGGGGTACAAAAAGTCTTTGGCCCGTTTAGATGTGTTTTCTAGTTTCATTTTCTCTATTTTTAATATTTTTAAAATTTGAGAAATTCTAAGAAAAAGAGATTATATTTAAATAGTTTTCAACTAATGATTAGGGTAAGTATAGATTTTTGTTTTGCACACGCTTGTCAAGAGTTTATTAAATTCAAATTTTTTATATCACTTTCTGTCAAATTCGATCATCTAACCTCAAATTTGACGTATGTCATTTAGCCAAATGGTACTCAATTAAGGTAGATATAGAACTGAAAATTTAGGCAATTTATATTTTTTTTGTATTTTTCAAAATATTTGTACACGTAATGATTTTAAAATGATAGTGTTTAATTTAAATCAAATCAAATCAAATATATAGAATTTAATTAATATGATAATAGGATGATAGAATATATTTAAAAAAAATAAAAAATATTTTAATTAAAAATTTGTACAAAATGATAACTTTCAATTTTCAAACACAATTCCAAATAAAAATAGTCCTTTGAAAACATAAAAACCGTTTTTGTGTTAAATTTTGACCCCCTTTCTTTGACTTAACAAACAGGTGGTCTGCAATTGCTGCTCGACTTCCCGGAAGAACCGACAATGAAATCAAGAATTACTGGAATACGCACATTAGAAAAAGGCTCCTCAGGATGGGAATCGACCCCGTGACTCACAGTCCTCGCCTTGATCTTCTCAACCTCTCCACAATCCAAAATTCACTAACCCGGATTAACTTTTCCAGCTTATCAGGATTGCAGCCTTATATTAATCCCGAACTAATAAGATTAGCCTCTTCTCTCTTATCCTCCCAATTACCCCAAAGCCAGGATTTCCTCATCCCACGCCAGCTAATCAGTGATAATCCCCAGTCTCATAATCCATCATTAATCCAAACTTGCCAAATGCAAAACCCGGCTCAAGATATACCAATTCCCAATCATGGTCAAGCTCATTACGACGACGTTGAGCAATTCCAACCAAATCTTGCCGGGTTCGGGTCCGAGAGTTGCCGGGAAAATGACTGGCAGCAAAGCAGTGGATCATTGCTTTCTACTAATCTGACGGAGGATTTCTCGCCGGTGACAAATTACGGGTTTTATGGGTTGGATCAACCAGTGATGGACCCAAATCCATCATCAGAGGCTTCAACTCGTAAATCCGACAGCAGTAACAATTTCAGCTTCCAGTCCGTTCTGTCAGATATATCGACCCGTTCGTCGAGTCCGACCCCATTGCAGTCGGATTCAACTTACAGTATCAATAGCAACGTGTTGAAGTTTGAGATTCCAGAAATTCCGTATGTCAATGCTTTCAATGTATAATAAATATTTTTAAATTGATCCAGAGAAGATTATATATATCTTTAGCCTTTTCGAGTTCTTGTAAAATTTTTGGGTGAAGTAGTAATTTTTTTTCAACTTTTTGTAATTTGAATTTTCGCATCTTTTATTTCAATTTATTATATTTATAATTTTATATTAAGTGTATTTAATTTTTAATTAATTATTTTTATAAAAAATATTTAATATTTGTATTATATATAGATGAAATGAAATAGAAAATAAAATAAAAAATTTAAAGTAATTTTTTTGTACTTAGTATTGACAAGACATTATCGTTGATTTTGTATTTTTGGCTTTACTATGATAAAGATTGATTAATTTGCATTAGAGATGGCAAAATTATTCGTCTCCACAAGTACTTGTAGGGAATTCCTCGTAATGGGGTGAATTTGGGGAGAATTTTCTCCCCACGATGATGGAAACGGGGACAATTTAGTCCCTGAAATGCTAAATGGGGCAGGGGTGGGGATTTCAATTTTCATGTCTGTAGGTATCTATTATCCATTTAAATAATTAAATTATTATTACTTCTTTATATATATATATATATATGTCAAATCCTATTTTTATTCATTTCATTTCATTCTTTGCATTCTGTTCTCCAAGCGTTTGCAGCACCTCACTTCTTTGGAGGAATTGACAAATTGTTTTATTTTTTTAATATTTTTATTTATGTATTATTTATTTTTTAATATTTTATTGTAAAATATAATTAAATATTGTATATTATGTATTTATATTTGACAATCTTTTAATTTTAGAAGTAATTTACATTATTAAAAAAATTTAATACTTCTTTTTATTTGTAATATTTTTTTATAAATTTGATAAATTTTTAAATCAAATCGTGGGTAATCGTAGATACCGTCCCCTCGAAGAAGTGGGGACGGTACCCATCACGAGGACGAAAACAGAGAAATATTTTTACCTGCTGGGGTGGAAGGTGAGAGGGTATCTTTGCCCCCTACCCACGTGTTAACACTCCTAATTTGCATGCATTATTTTATTTGAATCGATTTATTTATTGAATAAAATAATTCAATTTGAATAAGAAAATAAAAACGAATTGAGATCGTTGAGAAATCCAACTAAAACTCTTGAATGCCAAAATAGTAAAGAGGTTAATATAAAGTAAAATTAGGAGCAAAAAGTATATGTATAATAAATGAAGTATACACATAAAACTAAAAATAATTTGTACTTGTAGTGTCATTATGTTACATGGCTGGACATGCTGCAATTCATAAACATTATCACTACTAATATATATATATATATATATATGAAGTAATGTGTGTCTTTTTAATAAAAATATTGTAATAAGTTATAAAATAAAAATTATCATTGTTAATATATATTAAGTAATGATTGTTGTTATCACAAATTTAGAAGTAATAAGAATGAATGTTTAAATCAAAATAATGATAATTAATAAGATCATTGTAGTATTTTACCAACGAGAGAAACAATTAAATTATCACCAAAAACCTGAAAAAAAAAAGAATAAAAAATCTTAAAAAGGTAGTCTTATTGTCCCAACAGTGAAGTACCGGCGGCGGCAGCCGGCCGGAGAAGGGGAGGTGAAACGCATTGGCCGCAACCCACGAGCGTCCTTTTAATGTAATGAATAAAATAATATATTTAAATTTCTATTTTGCATGGATGGATTGGATGGGATGGGTAGGGGTTTACCTAAGGACGGAGCACGTGGCAAAGTGTGGAAGGTGGATATGTGGTGGGGACCACTTGAACAACTCAATTGGCTTTGATTAAAAATCACGGCGTGGCTCTTGTGATAGCTGCCCAGCTCCCATGCAATTTTCGGTCAAACACCCAGTTTCGTCAGCAGTTGTCAATAACAGGAAGAACGGGCCCCACTTTATTTATGGACATGTGTCTTCAAGTTGACCCGATTGCAAAACGAGATCATATCTTATAGTAAAGGGTGAATTGGTTTAGTGGCCGAGGAATTTCGGTTGATTAGTATTTAGTTGAGGTTGTGGTGATAAATTTATTATTTGGATAATAATTATAATTTAAATTGAATGTTTTAATTTGATAAAATTTTTTATAATTACGTTCAAAGAGGATTGTTATATTAATAGTTCCTTTCTTATCTTTAGCTAATACACGTAAAAAAAATAAAAATGAAGGATTTGCTGATTTTCATGATAATGTAATAACTTAGATTGGCTTATTTCTACTTTTGAGTTTGTTCTAATAACTTTTTAAGAATGCAAATTTTAGTTTATTATTGATGAGGACATATTTGGATAGGCAATAAAAAGATGAAAATGTCGGTTTTTTGTACCTCGAAATAATATTTTATAAGACAAATATTATAACTCGAATAATATTTTTATAAGATAAATTTTAAATGAATGTTATTTCGATTTGATCTTATTTGAAATTTGACGTGCTTTGCTAGTCATTCATATGGAACTACTTAACCTAGTTTAAAATTCATCAATTGATATCGTACAATATTGATTATTTTAAATTTATTATAAATAGTGTTACATCTAAATATAACAAAATATTTTTTGATATTTTAATTTTAGTTACCTTTAGAACTCATCTTATATCAAGTTCTTATAATTGGGTTTGAACTTAAACATCCATTTTATTTTTGTGGGTTGAAATGGAAGCTTTTACGCTTGGAATTCAATCAAAATATTATCACTATTGTCTTGGAGAATTGGGTGGGATCCCACATTGATTATATGTTAAGATATTTAAAATTTTACATTAAAAATTAATAAATATACTTCCAAAAGAACTCATTAGGCTGCATTATTTTCTCAAAGGGCATAAAATTTTAAAGCCGCCCTCCCACCGTAGAGAAATATGAGATAAGATCCTCCCCCAGCAGCACCGTTGAAGCTCTAGGGAAATTATTGGAGTCTGTAGCGCAATTATTATTTAGGAATGGCAAAATAACCTCAATTTTGGGATGTGATTTTCAAATTTGGAATTTTTTTTTTTATTGAGATGAGGATGAAAGTATCCCCGAAACTATTAAAACTGTTTATATATAAGTAATATTTTTTTCTTATTTTAGTAAGTTTATCTAAATTATAAAAATTAATGAATTATAAAGTATAAATAATAAAAATTATATAGTTTAAATCTAATTTTATTCCTATGCTATTTTTGGAATCTCCGCAAATCCTTACAAAGATACGAAGAACAGAGATAAGAGGTAAAATTTCCTACAATGAAAATTGAAAACGAAAATGGGAACAAAAAATTTGAAGAACAGAGACAATAGGCAAAATTCCCCCACAATGAGAATCAAGAACAAAAATGGGAACAGAGTGAGACTCGAGATGGGGAAGGAGGAGTAGCTCTCTGTCCCATTTCCTGCAAGTGACGTCCCTAAATATTATTGCACAAGTCCAAAGACAGCCTCTTTTGCTTGCTATTGTTCTCATTTAGGTCATTACATGAAAGTCAAGTGAACGAATTAGAGAGAAAAGGGTTTGTCTCGACTCTCGAGACAGATTGATAGTCAAACTCTTGGCACAGTTTTAGTCAGACCTCAACCCAGAAATCTTATAATCTAGGCTGTAATAATTCATAGACAAACACTATAATAGTCAAACTCTTGGCACAATTTTAGTCAGAGCTCAACCCGGAAGTCTTATAAGTTTTTAAAATAATTGGTCCCTCAATGCCTCTTCTTGTTTAATTAGGTTAGAAATTAAGGCTATTATTAAAAGATTATCTTCGAAAAAATTTGAGATTATGGGGCCTAAAATGCATCTTTAGAAAATTTAAATTGAGTTGCCATTTGCAATAAATACAAACATACATGATTAAGTATATATTAATTGGATAATTCGCATCACCCTCATATTTATAAGTGAAAATTTGGGTTCAAATTCGAATGATCTCCAAATATGCATGTAAATAAAAATAAAATAATAAATAAAAGAGATTAAAAAAAAAAGAAATTGTGAATGTCAAAGTATTGTAATTAAATCAATGCTAACTGACCAACTGAACAATAATATTGTTCTTACATGTACACATATGAGGTTCAAGGTTCGATCTTAATGAACTCTAAGTGTGTATGCAAATAAAAATTTAAGAAATTAATACGTTGAAAATGTTGGTATTGTTTGATATATGATGGATGCATCAAATATAAAAATAGAAAATAGTACAAATTATAGTAAATTATGTAAGAAAATTGATAATATGCTGACATAGTATAAACTTTAATAAACAGACCACATTGTACATAGAAAAGGCTTTTGTATCTGTCCCTTTCTTAGCTCGACCGGCCAAAGAAAAAGCACTTCCAAGCTTTGAATAAGTCGACTTCCGAAAGCCGGGAAAGTTGAGAAACTTGAAATAAAGGATATAAAGACAAAAAAGACATTAACTCCTAATATTTTTCGCACTATTTTCTAATTTTTAAGTATTTTTTTCTAATTAACTTTCTTTTGACAGTACATCACTCGAAGAAATTAAGCCCACGGTATAGAAATTTTGCACTAAAGAAACCCAGAATTGGGACCTAGCTAATATTTTTGGTTTATTTATTTTTGGAGTTATTCTACCTTTGTATATGCTAAAAAATGAACTTTAGACCTAATTCAATTCTAAAAACTAGTTTAAGATGTGGGAATTGTCTAAAATCATATATATAAACTACAACTTATTTATTTTACGGATGTAATACACTAACACATTCTGCTCAAGCTTAAAAATGAACATTTGAAATATAAAATAATATAAAATGAATAGCCCAATAACATTGGATAATATCATAAATGAGTTCGATATCATATTAAAAAATACACCTTCAATCTAATTTAATTTTAAAAACATGTTCAAAATATAAAAATTACTTAAAATTATATGTAAAAACAACAGCTCATTTATTTTACGGATGCTGGAAACTAATACTTTTGTATTTATGTGGTTGCCCAATTGACTTGAATTTCACTTGCAGAAGATAATATAAAATTTCTAGGTGAAATGATTGCGATTTGATTGATTACTCTTCCTGTGTATGGACTTAAGTCCCTGTGTGTTATTGGCCCGCGTGGACAACGGGGATTTAAGTTTGGCAAGACCCGAAAGGCAAAAGGAGTAACTTATTCTACCGCGTCTTAAGTTTGGCTTGAAAATTTTAAAAAAAAGAAAAAGGTTTGGCTTGAAATTAAACTTATGCGTTATGAGCTGTAATAAGTTAGTAGACAATAATTGCTAAAAAAGTGGCTATACGTGGCATTGGATTTAATTTTTTTTTTTTCAAATTATTGAGTTGTGTATTTTTACTTTAAGAATATATTTACATAGAAATTGAGTCTGAAAATAGGTGATTCGATTTTTTTTAATTATAAAAATTGATATTTATATTAATTGAGTATTTAATAGATTTGAGCTCGTTGCACTTAGGGATCAATTTTAAGTGGACTTAATGGTCCATTTTGATTAATCATGTACTTTCATTTATTGAACTTTTTACTTATATATCCCTGAAACCTCAGTGAGGTATATCAAAATGTTCTACATAGTATTAGTTAAAGGGTGTTTAGCTAAACTTACTTCAAACATGTCATGGGTTTCTGAATCTTATAAGGAAATTTTGAAACGAGATGTTAGATTTTATTTTTTAATAAAGTCCTAAAGTGTTCAATGAACTTAATGTTTCAGAACTTATAAAATATTAGTAACTGATAACTTTATAATTAATATGGTCAAAATTAGAGGGTGTTTGGATGAGTTTAAAAACTTCTCAAAATATTTTATAATATATTTTATACTTTATAAAATGTTAGAAAATATTTGATAAATTATTTAAAAAGATAAGCTTATAAAATTTTAAAATAAAATGTTTGGATCTTATAAATATTTTTTAAAAAATAGAAGGATTATAACTTATTTTTAAAAATTTAAATTAATTAACAATATAGAAAGAACATGTACAGTTCAAGGAGTGGAATTCTATGTTCTATCATTGCAGTGCTAGTCAAGATGCAGACGAGTTGAGCAAACCCGAGCTTTGACCTTTTTCAAGCTCGAATTTTATAACATATAAAAAATAATGTATTATTATAATTTTTATATCTAAATATTATTTTTTTAAAAAAAAAATACAAGCTTGTGAACCTACGAACAAAAATTATTTGATTAGAGTTCGGCTCAAATTTATATGAGCCCGACTCAATCTTGAACTCTTCGACTTAAAATTGAATATTTTTTCAACCAACTCTTTGGACTTGTAGACTGAATTAATTCATTTGCATCCTTAATTACTGTAATTGCGATAAGCCTTCGAGCTAATATGCAGTTTCTGAAATTATATAGTTTAAAGATCAATAAAACACATATGTGGCGCCTGCTGGTTCAGCCCTGTCAATTATGTCACGGCCAAAATACATACATTTGACCATCTGACTAAGATAAGATAGCTTATGATAATTAACCACTCTTAATTTGTCAATTCCAAAACGTTACCTAGATTTTCATCCATGGCCGGAAACATGTCGGGTTCATTGCACAAGTCCACACAGCATTAATTATCATTTGGACAATGACTTGCATAATTTCCACATGAAATCACTGATGATTGGTGGATCTCTTTGTAAGAATAATGACCAATAAGAAGCTACAAATTCGTTATGTCATTTCTTATATTTCACATTTTCTACGCATCTTATGTCATTTGTCAACGCTATCATAATTTTTCTAAGTTCACTTGGGAAATGTTTGGCTATGTTTTTTCAAAATGATGAAATTATTTCAAGGAAATATAATTAAATATATTTTTATTGTTCTTTTAAAATATAAAAAAATATTTTTTCAAAATACTAGCTATTATCCTTCATTATTATCAAAACATTTTTATTTTTCAAAATATACATACATATATTATATATACATTATATATATTATTATTGTAATAATAAAAAATCACTAAATTTTATTTTTACCCTAAAAACCTTCAAAAAATGTATTGATTTGATTACTAAAGTAAAAAATATTTCCTCCTAAAAAATAAACAAACAAATCAAAATTCTCCAAAATCAATTTTTAGCTATTATCCAAAACATAATCAAAAATCAATTATATTCTCAACGCAACTTTCATATTCTCTGATAATTCATTATCCCAAATCACATAATAAATATATGATAAAATCACATAAAAAAAACATAACCAAATAATACCTTGATAATTTATTAATCTTTTCGTGTTAAATTTCCATTCTTTCATGATGTCGTCGTCATGTATGATAATATCTTATACAAAAGACAATATTGTTCGTCAGGAATTTTTTAGGTGGCTTCAGTTGACACTGTTTTTTTCATATCAATTTCAATTTCATTGAATACAACAAGTTATTTTATTGACAATATCAAGATATTGAATGCTAGCTTTTGTCCTTAACGATAAGGTAGAGATTTCATGACTAAAATATTATAAGTTTGAATGACACTAAATGTGTATTAGTGCACTTTAGTAGTTTAATATCATTGTGTAGATATAGATATATATCTAACCATTGAGAGAGAGAGATATTATTAATGGATTTATTTTCTAAAGGTATTTTTATTTTTTGATGAAAAGAAATAATGAAAAGTTAGTTATAAATGTGTTTTTAAAAATAAAATATTATTTGGATATTTTGTCTAAAATATAATGATTATGTAGGGTTGAAAATGAGTTGTATTTGAAAAATATAGTATTTTTATGTTAAAAATTGTACAAATATGAGTAAGAGAAAACAAAAAGTGCAAATGGAGGGAGAGTGTAAGAGTTTGTCAACAA
The DNA here is from genome assembly GCA_014898725.1 of Jacaranda copaia. Lineage (NCBI taxonomy): Eukaryota > Viridiplantae > Streptophyta > Magnoliopsida > Lamiales > Bignoniaceae > Jacaranda > Jacaranda copaia. Next base: position 1,236,264 of record JACGDI010005819.1, read on the forward strand.
AAATATTTTGAGAATAAAAATATATGTGAAAATGGGGGAGAAATTGATAGCTTTTTGTTTTAATTTTTAGGAGAAAATGAAAATGAGCTTTGAAAACCAAAACAAATGGGCACTTAGGGCTTGTTTGGTTTTGTTTCCATATTTAATTTTCATATTTTTTACTATTTGAAAATGAAAATGCATAACTTTTTATACATTTTCACCCACACCATTTTTATTTTCACTTTTTAAACATATTCTCTAATAATTTATTTATCTTCTCCCAATAACCTTTATATTTTCTCTCTCTATTTTATTATTTATATCTCTCTTCACCTACAACCTACTAAACCCATCATAATCATTACTTTTTCAACAATCAATCCAAGTACAAACTCATTTTCAATTTATTTTTATTAACTAACTTTTTAAATTTTGAAATAATGGAAATGAAAACTGAAAATAAAACTAAAACCAAATGGATAGTGATATGGGATAGCTTAATATACTCGTTTAACTCAACAAGCCCAACATCAGTTGTAGGCTAAGTTTTTCGACAATAACTATTTGGTCGAGTATATTGTTATCGATCGAACTCAATAGGAAGCGTCATCCACTATAGCTTGTTCTACTATCTCCCTAATCGACCAGCCAGGTTTGTTCGACTTTTATCAATTTCATGACTCACTCTGGCGCTCACTCAGATCCACGCCGTATTTATTATTTGGACAGGTAGCATGCAATGCATTAATGGCGCGTGATAACCGATACAGTCACTGCCACCATCTTTGATAGGGAGACGCCTATCAGAGGTACTGTTCACCTTGAAAAATAGGAGATAGTGTCAACTTGAACAGTTCCAAAATCTAGAATGACTATCAACCCTTGGCAAGGACTAAAACCCACTACACTTGATAGAGGCACCTTCGATAAATTACACACCATGAGAAGGTTATAAATATCTCAAAACCACCTTCGCTCCAGGTATGGCCAAATACACTATAAACTCTCAATATTCTATTCGATTATCATCTCTCAATCAGAACTAAATTGAGCGTCGGAATGCCTTAGTTGGGGGCACTTTGACTAGTTTGACGTGTGTTGTTGTTATAGATCTCAAACCTCGAGAAAAACATTGCTTGGACTACTCGACCTATCGGGTCGAATCTTCCCAAACACTATCCTTTCACTATAAACGACCTTCAATCTCATCATTTTGGCGCTGTCTGTGGAAAATCTTTGAGATTGCCACGAGAAAATGGTGAACACATGTAGAGCCACATCAAGAAGAAAGAAGAATAGAAGGTCCACGTCTCCACCTCTGCCTCCGCCCCAACAAGGTACACACGCTCTAGGCTCTAGTGTGCCTCAAGAGCAAGTGGTGACATTAATAATGCAGCTGATAAGTGAGCAAATCTCTGCTCAAATCTCAACCCAGCTATCTGCCGCACTGAATAGGCACACCACTGTGCCTGCCCTTGTCGCCAGTGCTACCCTACAATCGCCTCATCCAGAAGATAGGTCCCCCAGGAATAATCGTGGTCGCCAAAAATCCAAGTGGCCACCCATCCACCATGAAACTAGTCCTAGACGCCACCAGGAAGAGAGGAGGTGACCAAAATTGCAAAAAGAGATTATCGACTCAGTAGATCACGTTCAACACAATTGAGCCTTGTAGTGCAATAGGGTCGAACACTCCAGGCATAACTACCGCAAAGATATGGGAGAATATATGGACCTTGCAACTCGGCCCATTCGAGCCTTACAGCATGATAGAGCCAAGCGTGCAAGGCCATGTCATGTCTCGATCAGAATGCCACTTTGGCAAATCGAGAGGAATGGAAAAAAGTGTCCCATCAAGTCCAACAGTTGAACAGATGCTTCGACGAGATCTCAAGGAGAAATACCGAAAGAGCGCCTAATCCGGAGGGCCCTCAGAGATCCCATCGAGATAGAGGATCCCCATTCATCTAAGATATTATTGATGAGCGCATTACTGTTAATGCAAAGTCCCAACCAATCTATCGAGATATGATGGGTTGACGGACCCTAACGAGCACCTAATGCAGTTCAAACACATGATGCAACTATACAGACACAATGAATACATCCATGCCAAAATGTTGGTAACCACCTTCCAAGGCATTGCGCTCGACTGGTTTGTGAAACTTGAGCTGCTATTAATTTACTCTTATGACCAGCTGTACGATAAATTTTTGCACCAATTTTCCAATAGGAGAAAGGCAAAACTCCCTTACACTTATCTCCATACTGTTAAACAAAGTGAGGGGGAGTCACTCTGTGATTTCTTCACCAGGTTCAACACGGAGGTCCTCAAGATGGATAATCCCAGGGTCAAGTTCCTGATAAACATGTTGTTCATAGGGCTCAAACATAAGGAATGCACTAATACATTGGTGTGTGAAATGCCCAAGGTTGATGGAGGAGTTGCTCGACTTGGCAGAAAGGTACATGATCCAGGAGAAGATGAACAGACTCAAGTTTGGATCCTCCAAGGTCGACAAGAAGAAGAAAGAGAGAGAGAGATGATCAAAAGTACAAACAAAGAAATCGATTTCCCATAAAATATTTCCACGACTATATGCCACATAACATCTTGAGGAGAGAGGTCCTATATGCCATCCAACATGATAACCTACTCAAGAAATCGAGAAAATTGATGGAGACTGAGGCAATGAAAAAATTCAAGAAATATTGCCACTTCTACAAATAGAAAGGGCATGACACATACGAGTGTTTCAACCTCCAAGATGAGATTGAGAGGCTGATTAGGCAAGTCCATCTCAAGAAGTATATAGCCGTGGACACTTAGGTCGAAGGGGGCAAAATTGACTAGACTCCTCGTATAGAAAGGTCGATTAGCCTTAAAAGAAAGAATAAAGGAAAGAAACCCACGTGGATCACCCGCCCATTCGAGGACTGATTGACATGATTGTGGGAGGTCCCATTAGGGGGGACTCAAAGTCTGCCCGAAGGCAAACCCAAAAGAGGCTCTAGTCGACTAAAGCCTTGCCCATCGAGACAACATTCCATCTGACGATGAGTGTAGAGTCCATCTCATTCACTGATAGCAACTTGGCCCACCTCGAGCGCAAAATATTAAATGTAAAGTAGATTATCCTATGGTAATCTCTGTTGAAATTGCCAACTTTAAGGCACGCAAGGTCTTGATTGATAATGGCAACTCGACCAACATCATCTTCTTCTCCACCTTGAAAAGAATGAATATGGGCCAGCTAAAATTGGAACCTATGCGAACCCCACTGGCAGATTGGAGGGGGTCAAAAATCATCTCGGAAGGATCCATCAACTTGTTAACATCATTTGGAGAAACTTCTCGAAGGATAATTTTGATAGTCAACTACTTGGTGGTCGATGCCTCATTTGCTTACAACGTTATCATAGGTTGACTTGATTTCAATAATTTTCGTGCCATTGTGTCTACATACCACATGAAAATCAAATTTCTGACCCCAACGGGCATAGTGGAGCTTTTATGTAACATGAAGGAGGCCTGGAGATGTTATAACACCTCAATCAAGTCAAGCGAGCAGAAGACTCAACCATAATTGAAAACCTCAGGAGACGCCCCTGTAGCGGAACCCGAGGAGACCCAGGTCAACAAGAATAAGAAGCTGGAAGATACCAAGGTAGAGCTCATTGGGGAATTTAAGACCGTCGAGTTGGAACAGGAAAGCCCCAACAAGATGACCTGTATTGGAACAGACATGAGCCCCCACCTGGAGTGTCTTATTGTTGATTTTTTAAGAAAGATTATTAACATCTTTGCGTGGATAGCATTTGACCTCCAAGGAATCAATCCCAACATCATCATGCACCGCTTTAATGTTGACCCCTCGCACAAACTGGTCAGATAGAAAATGAGGACATTCAATGCTGAGAGGACACAGATCATCAAGGAAGAGGTCAAGAAACTCCTAGATATAGGTTATATTATAGAAATTCAATATCCCTATTGGCTTGTAATATTGTAATAGTTCCAAAGAATGAGGGACAATGGTAGATGTGTGATGATTTCATGAATTTAAATAAAGCATGCCCTAAAGATCCTTACCCCATACCTCGGATAGATTTATTAGTTTATTCAACTACTGGTTGTGAGTTATTGAGCATGGCGGATGCATTTCAAGGTTATCATCAGATTTTTATGGCTCCCGAAGATAAGGATAAAATTTCCTTTGTTGTTCCTAATAGGTAATACTATTTTTTGGTCATGCCTTTTGGATTGAAAAATGCTGAAGCTACTTACCAACGGCTTGTCAACTTTATGTTCAAAGATGAAATTAGGAAATCAATAAAGGTTTACGTCGATGATATAATTGTAAAGATAGAAAAATCCCAAGACCACCTACTCAACCTCAGTTATACCTTTACAATCCTGAGAGCGTTTGGTCTAAAATTGAACCCAAATAAGTGTATGTTCGGGGTCTGTGGAGGTAAATTCTTTAGCTACATGGTCAACTAATAGGGCATTGAGGCAAACCCGTAGAAAATTCAGGCAATTCTTGACATTACACCTTCGAGAATAGTCAGAGACATTTAGAGGTTAGTGGGATGAATTATAGCCTTAGCAAGGTTTATTGCAAGGTTGGCCGACAAAAGTTTACCCTTTTTCAAAATTCTCAAAACGCTAAGAAAATGGGGTTCCAATGGAGTGAATAGTGTAATTGGGTGCTAGTCGAGTTGAAGCAATACTTATCATTGCCCCCATGCTCGCAAAACCTGAATTGGGAGAAGTGCTTTAGATATATTTGGCAGTCTCCGAAGCATTGATTAGCTCAGTACTGATCTCAATCCGAGATGGCAGTCATCGACCGATCTACTATTATAGTAAGTTATTCCAAGGGCCAGAGTATAATTACTTAGAGATCGAGAAATTTGCTTTAGCATTGGTAACTACAGCTCGAAAGCTACGACCATACTTCCAATCTCACACTATTATTGTGCTGACCAATCAACCGTTGAAGCAAATATTGAAAAAGTTGGACATATCTGGAAGACTAACTAAATGAGAAATCGAACTAGGAGAATTCGATATTACTTTTCAGCCTCAAACAGCCATCAAAGCATAAGTTTTGGCTAACTTCATTGCTGAGCGAGTTGACTTGCCCAAAAAAAATTTTGAAGCCCCTCTTCTTTGGGCCCTGCACATCGATAGATCATCGACCACATCCGTAGAAAGAGTAGGTGTTACTCTCCGCTCCCCAAATACATAGGCATATGATTTTATAATAAGATTAGACTATGCCGTCATGAACAATGAGGCAGAGTATGAGACCCTTCTCACAGGAATAAGAATGGATCTCGATCGGGGAGTCAAGCACCTGGTTGCCATTACAGACTCCTAGTTAGTAGCCAAACTGGTTGAGGGAAATTTCAAAGCCAAAGACTCGATGATGAGCTGGTACTTGGCCGAGGTTAAGAAGTTGCAACAATCATTCAAAATGTTTACTTTTAGTCAGGTTCCCCGATTTCAGAATGAGCGGGCCAATGCTCTCTTAAAGTTTTCCAACTCCACCAGGGGCATGAGGGAAATAAAGATCATATTTTTGGTCATCGTTAAACCATCAATTAAACCCCATAATAAGAATTTGATTGCAAGCATTGAGGAGACGGTAGCTTTTTGATAAGTCCCAATAAAGCTGTATCTTAGCCAAGGTACCGTCCTCGAGGATAGGAATGAAGCTCAACGCCTTCAAGGTCAAGCCTCCAAATTTACACTTGAAGAGCATGGTCAGTTGTATAAGAGATCAATCGCTGGACCCCCCTTGAGGTGCCTAGACCCCGATCAGGCTTTAGAGGTATTATAGGACATTAATGCTGGTATGTGTGGTAACCATTCTGGAGGAAGAGCCCTGGCCCACAAAATAATCAGGTACGAGTACTTTTGGCCAACATTATTGAAAGACTCAATAGATTTTGCACGCATATATACATTATGTCAAGTCTATTCAAATTTGCCACACCAACCTACTGCGCCAATGGTCAATGTCCAAATTTCTTAGCCGTTTGATCAGTGGGGAATTGATATTTTGGGCTCATTGCTAAGATCGACAGGACAACATAAATTCATAATCATTGTGGTCAAGTATTTTACTAAATGGGTTGAGGTTGAGGCTGTTCCTAAGATAACGGATGCAACCATTAAGAGTTTCATATGAAAAAATATCATCTACCATTTTGGTTTGCCCAAAGTCCTTATTTTAGATAAGGGCACCCAATTCCAGAGTAAGAGCACTAGGGGTTGGTGCAAAGCCTTGGGGAATGCACAACACTTCACTTCAGTGGGCAATTCTCATTCGAACAGTTAGACGAAAGTAACCAACAGAACGATCCTTGACCATCTAAAAGCCAGGGTGCAAGATATTGGCTCGAACTGGGCAAACAACCTCCCTAACGCATTATGGGCATACAGAACAATTCCTTGAACAGCTACTGGTCATAGTCCTTATAATCTCGTCTATGGGTCTGAAGCAATCATCTTCTTTGAGCTAATTCAACATACAACTGGGTCATTCACTTCTATTCATTAAGAAACACATCAGAGAGGAAACTCAACCTCAAAACTATTAACGAGCGTCGTCAAGAAGCTTATAATACTATACAGCGCTACAGGTCAAAGATGGCTAAGAACTATAACAAAGAGGTCAAATTGCGCCTTTTTAAGGTTGAAGATCTTGTTCTTAAGAAGGTAGAAGTCTCCAAAAAAGTTGGCAAGCTAGATCTGAAATGGAAAGGACCGTACACTGTTGTTAAAGTATCAAAGCATAATGCTTATAGACTAGCTAATATACAAGGAGGGGAATTCCCCTGCCTGTGGAACGCCATCAACCTAAGAAAATTTTACATTTAAAAATATGCTATATTTATCCTTGTATTCTCCAACTTGAATAGAGTTCCAACAATATTGCTACAATTTGTAGGTATTATCATAATCGTACTCAGTAAGGCCCTTTGCCACCACTTAAGCGACTTTATGCCACCATATCCCTCGTTGATCCCATAGTCAACAAATAAACAGCCCTTCACTGCCACTCAAGCGGCTTCATGCCGCTAAGTCCTTCGTCAATCTTGTAGTTAATGAATAAAAAGCCTTTTGTTGCCACTCAAGTGGATTCATGCCGCTAAGTCCCTCGTCGATCCCGTAGTCAATGAATAAGCAGCCCCCTTGCTGCCACTCAAGCGGCTTCATGCCGCCAAGTCCCTGGTCAATCCTGTAGTTGACAAATAAGCAACCCCCTGCTGCCACTCAATCGACTTCATACCGCCAAGTCCCTAGTTGACCCCGTAGTTGACAAATAAGTAAGCCCTTCCTGCTACTCAAGTAGCTTCACGCCATCAAGTCCTTAGTCGACCCTATAGTCGGTGAATTAGCAGCTTCTTGCCACTACTCAAACAACTCCAAGCTGCAATGCATGTTTCTGTCGATCTCGTATTTGATGGATAAATAGTGTTGTGCTAATGAACTCACGTCGACCTTGTAGTTAACAAAAAGGGTGGCTTTGCCCAGTTTTTTGCCTAAATCCAATAGTCGACCAAGTAGTCAATTGAGTGGTATTAAAAATTGACAACATAGTTGTGCAAACAAATTACTACGTGATAGACAATGTTAAACAAAAGTCGATAACAATGTTGTTAAATTTTCTTCATTATGATGGTGATAACCAAATGTTTTATTAGGTATTCTCCACATTATTACAACAATCAAATTGGATATGACAAGATTCAATAGCTATCTTTAATGCAACAAGATGAAAATTAAAAATAATCTTTATTCATCAACCAGTAGATCATCATTACATTAAAAAAAACAAAAAAGCAAGCAAAGTCAATTTAATTCTGGCTCATCCTTGCCTAGTTTCCCTTAGGCCATTCTGTGTTTAGCTCTGGCAATGTGCATGCAAAGGGTGAAATAGCTCGAGGTAGTTCAAAAGGCCCAGCGACATCACTCATGAAGTTGGTCAAACGTAGCACATACTTCGCTACATCAACCTCTTCCTACCTCAGCTGTACCATAAGGTCCTTAGCAAATGCAAATTCCTCAGCCAACTATCCTAACCTTGCATCGACCTTAGTCTTCTTCTTCTGAGCTTCAATTAGGAGCTCATCTAGCACAACGATCGCAGTTTATTTTCTCGGGGCTTGCTCGACTCCACCTTTCTCAAGATCGGGAGAAGGCTGTAGTTTCTCATTCAGTGCAGGGCTTATCCGGCTCTTATCTTCAAGTTAGAAAGCATATCCCAAGTGCTCGAATTGCTTCACAGCCCTGTGGAATGCTTCGCGAGCATCGTCAAGGGACGTGATCACGCTTGTATCCTCAAAAGCAGAGCTAAGGATAAATTGTTCGATTGCTTTGCACTGCATCATCAGAAGGTGTCGATTGAAGGCCTCCTTCTCCTCATTGGTCGCCTCCCAACTAGAAGTAAAGCTCACTTGTAAGTCCAAGTGGGCCTTCTTTATTATCGAGTCCAATCGACTCTGCTCTTCAGCCACTTTAACTACTTGCTGGTCTTTGGAGCTAGTTGGTCTTAGAGCTTGACCACCTTTTTATTTAACCACTTGACCTGAAGTTGGGAAGACTCGAGTTGCACCTTGAGGGTTTCCATATCCCCTCATCTTTGCAACTTTTTCCTATCTGCCAAGGCTAGCTTTGATCAGCGGTAGATACTGTAGCCCAATTATCCTACCTAAAACATAGGACTGTCAGTTCATAATGCTACAGCAGAAAAGTCGAAAAAGAAATTCAATGAGAAATTATCGATCTCGTGCTTATCATATTGCAATGGTAGGCCAATGCCTAAAGAACCCCGACTTGGTTAAGGCTTATTAGTTTTCGCTAGTCAGATAAGAAGAACCCTGAGGTTAACCATTTTAGGGTATTGACGCTGATCATCCCTCCCTGAATGATGGAGGTTGAGTCGATTATGTTGTGTGCCAGGTTGGTTGCGAAATGTGGTAGAGCCAGTTGGGGGAGTTGGAATAATACTCCATTACCAGGTTTTTCGAATAGGTTATAGTCGGTCACTGCCTTTTGTTTTCCTTTGTCCCCCTGTGGCCTTCTTCGGCACTGAGCCTCCTTACTCAGCAATCTGCAGTTTTCCCCGACCCACGAGGTTGCTTGGTGTAGGCTCCTCCCAGCAAGTGGATTGGGGTCTCAAAGCCTATTTGATTTGTGGGAGAGGGGAAGCTGAAGTCGATTGTGTCAATCTAGCCTGCTCAGCGACAGCTCCCTCTCGTCAAGCAATAGCAACTCGATGTCATTCCTTATTCCTTAGAGCTCTGGCTTGAGCTTCAGCTCTGGTCCTAGCCATGATCTCTTCTCAATCTGTGGACATAAGTGAAATAAATAACCATAAGAGTCGAGCATAGAGAATAGCAATCACAATTATAATGTTCAATGAGAATCTCTACCTAGTCGATTGCTAGTGGGGAGGTCAAGTTGGGCCGATGATAAGTTAGCCAACACCAGATACTTTTCTTCAGTTAGAATTGAGGCCTCCATATGCCCAAATTTGACCAAGTCCCTAACAAAGGTGTTAGGCCAACGAGGTATCTAGTTCCCAAGCATGTCCATAGGTCCCATCTACCAATTCCTCAGAATGGCGAATACCCCTGGCCCCCGAACATAGAAAAAATATTTCTTCCACTCTTGGTCATAGGAAGTGGTTGGGGATACTAAATATTTTTAGCAGGATCGAGTAGTCAAGTAGTAGAAATCAGACTTCTTGGTATTACCTGAATTTCGTGACATGGGTAGGTGAAATAAATTGAAAAAGTTAGCAAAGGAGACGAGTTGATTATACAAGTGCATTAGCACGGCAAAACTATACAGGGTAGCAAAACAGTTTGGAAGCAATTGGGTTATGCAAACTTCCAGACCCACTAAGAGGTTGACTATCGCTTGCGCGAGGGGGAACCTAAGGCTACATCTTAACCCTTCCTCAAACACCATTATACACCCCCGGTGTCACAGACGGACTCTTTCTTGTAGTGGAACGACCGTCTGTCCGTGATGGCATCTCAGGTTCTACCCAACCTTCGATCCGCCAACGTCCATCTCGAGTTTTTTTCATGATTCGTTCCTTATTTCGGCCTAGTAGCTTACTAGCATAAGCATCAGAATGCCTCACAGTACTAGCGTACTCGCATTCCAAATGCCCACAATCATCGTAGGCTCGCGTTCGGCACACCGAGCGTGTTTTCTTAACGGTCCCCGACTAGCTAGCATGCACGTCCTCAATCTAAGTCCCTTACGTGCACCTCTCGATGGCAAAGGAGCAATCTCGCTCCACCTTGGCATTGAGGGTCGCTTGCGCACCCACAACACAATTCTCATGCTCATCACTCGCTTGGAGCGCTTAGGCCGTGCCATAGCGCCCTTTGTTTGTGCCTTGCCCGAGTAGGGCCACATGTAAGTCCAAAGCTTATGTGATGTACCATCATCTTATGTAAGTCCCACACGGAGTGTTGGACTTGATTTTCCACTCGCAAGCATCATGCTTCACTAGCCCACTATGCGGCGTCACCCCACGACCGCATGTCTTAAGCCAATGGACCCCCGCAGCAAGGCTAGAACCCATAGCCCACACTTAGCGAGTTAGTTCACGAGATATTTAAGTGTTCATCTCGATCACTCAATCGGCCTAGAGGTGTTG
>JACGDI010005819.1:1247039-1286251 GCA_014898725.1 Jacaranda copaia
TTTCACAAAATTCCTTTTCCAAGCCACTCTGCTCCATGCATCTTTGCGCTGCCTACGCACAGAAAGACCGCTCCCGGTTGCCCGTAATGTTCGGTGCCCAAACGGACACGAAATGACTTCAAACTTGGTGGGAAGCATCCTCATAACTTAAAGAGTATGCCATCGAAATAGTTTTGCAATCCGCACCTTGTAAGAGTCTTTGCTCATAGGCCGTTTCCGCCCTATCGGGTGAGCCGACAACGCCTTGTCGCTCCAAACATCCCTCCAAGTCACGGTCGTCATGCTTCTCCAATGAGAGACCCGTGACACCCGGGGAGGTTGTTGCATTCTACCCCGATCTCCTAGTACTAATAGTTCATACTCCTCGGGGATATGGTAAATTTTCCTAATTCGTATAAGGTCAGCGGGGGTTATTTTGGAGGCTATTTTCGTATAATGGTCTGGTGTAAGCAGTTGACCTTGGGTTGCAGGAACATCACTTGGGCCAGCCTTACCCTCAGAAATAACCCTCACATCGCTCAAGCTACTGGAACTGCTTGAATTCGAGCTATCACTCGATGAATGACCTGAATCACTCTCATGAGATTTTTCAGATGTGCTTCCACCCCCAATCTCTCCTTGATAGGCCACACTCTTGGACCTAGTGTCCTCACTAATGGAACTGGTAGATGTTTTTTCGCAAAAGAAAAGGAGAAAAGAACAAATGGGTAGAGTGACTTACAGTGAATGTCTTACAAACTTTAAGTGCACAAAGGTTGGAGAACTTCAAATGCAGGGATTCGACCAGATATAAAGTTAGCAAAAGTGTAAATGAAGACATATATCCCCATTATTTATAGGTGTTTATGTGCTGGAACCTAAGCATCAGTTACAATTACACCCTGCCTCCGTACGCTTTGTATTCTGCAAAATAACTGGTGTATTAAATGCAATGAAACCGCCACAAACCTTGGTCAAAAGTTCAAAAACCCTGGTCGAGAATTCAAAAACCCTATTCAATTTGGCAAAATCCCTATCGAATGTGGGTAACCACTGTAATTGCTTATGTTTTCCTTGCTCCTGCTCGTCGACAAGCTTGATCAGGACCGCAAGTGGGGGGAGCTCATGATATGGGATAGCCCAATAGTCTCATTTAGCCCAACAAGCCCAACATCAGTTCTGAACTAAGCTATTTGACAATAATTATTTGGTCGAGTACACTATTACCGATCAAACTCGATAGGAAGCGTCATCCATTCTAGCCTGTTCTACCATCTTTCTAATTGACCAACCAAGTTTGTTCGACTTTTATTAACCTCATGACTCACTTTGGTGCTCACTCAGATCCACACCGCATTTATTATTTGACAAGTAGCATGCCTCCACATTAATGGCGCGTGACAGCCAGTACAATTGTTGCCACCAACTCTGCCACCACCTTTGACAGGGAGGCGCCTACCAGAGGTATTGTCCATCTTGGAAAATAGGAGATGGTGCCACTTGGAATAGTGCCAAGATCTGGAATGACTATTAATCCCTTGGCAAGGACTAAAGCCCATTACACTTGATAGGAGCACCTTTGACAAATCACACACTAGGAGAAGGTTATAAATACCTTAGAACCACCTTCGCTTCAAGTAAGGCCAAATAAACTATAAGCTCTTAATATTTTGTTCGATTATCATCTCTCGATTAGAATTAACTTGAGCATTGGAGTGCTTTAGTTGGGGGCACCTCGGTTAGTCCGACGTATGTTGCTGTTGCAGATCTCAGACTTCGAGAAGAACATCACTTGAACTATTCGACTTATCGAGTCAAATCTACCCAAATACTATACTTTTACTTTAAACAACCTTCATCCTCGTCAGATAGAATAAAACCTACCCTACTAAAATTTAAACTTAAGACTTCTTGAAATATATTCTTTTATCCTAGAAAAAGATAAAATAAGAAACTGTTGAGATAGTTTAAAATATCAATAATTTTTAATTAAAATATTTTTATTTAAAAGCAAAAGATATTTTTATTTAAAATATTTTTATATTTTTAATATATTTTTGACATTATAAAATATCAATAATAATAATTTTATAATTAATGTGGTTAAAATTAAATTAGTTTGTCAAGATTTTAGAAATAAGTTAGGAACCCATTTTATTTTTTTTCAAAAAAATTTATAAGATTTTATCATTTTATTTTGAGAGCTTATAAATTTTTTTTCTAATAATTTTATTGAGCATTTGAAATTTTATAAACTCCCAAATATGTTATAGAATGTTTGGAGGAGCTTGTAAGCTCGCAAATATCCTCTAAGCAAAATAGAATAAAACCGATATTGCAAAAATTCACATTGTACCAATTAGGCTATATACTAAGATAAATTCAAATTTAGATAGATGTAGGGTTGTTAGTGGATCGGATTTTAATTCACATTCGATTTGAATTTTATAATTTTTGTCCAATTAAAATATCTAATGGATCAAATCCGATTATAAAATATCCTTAATTCAAAATAAGTGGATTGGATGGGAATTATGAAATCTAATCCATTAAAGATACAAATATGAATTTTAATGATTTTTTATTAAATTAATACTATTATATATAATATTAATAAAAACTTTAAAATAAAATTTATATATTATATTGACCTAATATGTATATTAACGTATATATTATATTATTAATATTGAGTTTTTAGCCTTAAAAATAAGAAGAATTTGGTAAAATATCAAATATAATAATGTATAATAATTCATATGTATGCATTAATATAATATGAAATAGGGTTTAGTATTAAAATATCTAACTTTTAGACTAATATATAATAAAAAGTTGTTAAAAATTTAAATATAATGTAAATTTACTTTATAAATATAATATTTTTATACAATCTAAAAAGAAAAAAAATTAAATTAGCTCAAAAATTTTTATCGAATTTTGGATATCTAATCTGATTTGAACTTGGTAGTGACTAACAAACATCCTATAAAATATCAGGTTGGATTCGAATATAAATTTTAATAATTAAATTTCAATTTGAACATAACTAATTCGACTCAAATCCAACCTATTCACGGTCCTAGATAGATATGCATTTTTTCTACGCCCAAAATAAGTTGTAAAATTAGGAATCATAAATTAAAATGCCTTCCACTCTTATGGGCCAACCCAACGAAAATAGTTAGGTTGGCCTCCAAGATCCTCTCTCTATCTTATAATTCATGCAAGCAACACCAGTAATGATTTCCTTCCCCTAGGCCCAAAATGGCCCAAAAGGAACAAACAATGGGCCTGAAGAATGTTCATCGTTAGCCCACTTTGGAGTACCCTAAATTGACTTTGTCATTGACTAATTGATCATCATCATCATCATCATTATTATTTTTTGGAGAAGAAAGAAAAATTCAACTAAGTTCTTAAAAACTTTTATAATGCACAATTTTTTATTAAAAATTATTGAGTATATTGTGGGCAACGACCACCGCCAATAGACAGGGCCCTTAAGTTATGAAAAGGGCCCCTCTATCATTTGTCAATGGGTACATTCAGTTCTCTTAAATTAATTAATTAATTTATTTATTTACTAGCATTTATTTATATGCAGTTCTTGTGCTCATAAAATATTTTTGAGTAAAAATATTCTCACATTCATTATATTAAAAATTGATATAGATTACAAAAATATATTTATAATTTTCATAATTATGAAAATAGTACTCATTTAACGTAAAATTTTTATAATTCATTACCAAATTAAAGAAAAATCTAAAACTAATTAAATAGGTAAATAGTGGAAGTTTTTGAGTAAATGGTGGATATTTGTACTTATAAATTATAAGCAAAAGGACAAATTTGTTGTATTGAAATTTGGTATCATAATTTCATTTTAGATACGGAAATGCCTTTCTTTTTATAATAGTATAGATACTTAAATTCATCAAAATTTAAATTTTAAACTCTACATATACATTTTTATTTATCCACACAGATATAATATATAAATATGAAAATAATATTAGTGGGCAAATTAATCACTCAACATTTCACCTGTTAAGATGTAAGAGTAATATCACTGGATTAATTAACTATTCAACAATTCTTTTAATTATTAATTTAACAATTCAACATTTCACTGGACTGATTTTTAACTATTCACTCATAAAATAAATTATTTTTAATTTTTTATTACTAAATTAAATTTAGAAATTTTTTTGCCATATTCCTCAATTGACAAGAGGGGCATAGAAGAAAAATATTACTAATACATGCTTTCTTTTTAGGCAAGGTACTTTCATTGGGGAAAAAAATAGAAGAAGAAAAAGAAGAAGAAAGTCGCGACTCGCCGAAAGTCTCGTGTGACAAGATTCGAACCCAAATTAGGCAGAGGGTCCGATCCTTAATACAGAACCCGTTTTCTTCTTGATATATTTTCATCTTTCGCCGCCTTGGCTTAGGTTTTATCATACTTGCAAACTTTCAAGATTCTTGTATTTTTTCCCAAAATCTGCGAGAATTTTTGTCTTTGGTTGGTAACGAATCTGAGTGAAGAAGGTGGGAATAATTATTCTTTTCCTTTTATGTTAATTCTTGAATTCGTGAATGGTGTGTGATCCATATGATTTGAATCGCCATTGATTTGTAGAAAATGCTCGTCGGCAACGCAGTACGCTTCCTGTGCACTTTAGTCCATACCCTAATATTTATTGTCCGGTTTTCACCATGTTAAGGTTCGTAAGAGCGGTATCTTTGTTCCCCCTGTTTATTATATTCTCATTTCTCATATGATATTTAGAATCTCCTTAATTTTTGGGGGGAATTGTGGTTTTGAAGCGGTTGAATCTTTTCTATTGTGTGTAGGTGATATTTTGTACAATTAATCCACAGATTTTGCATTCTTGAGGTTCCGGCGTTTCGCATTCTTTTTTTATATGCAACCATTTGTTGATCAAAATTTTGGTTATAATATTGTGGGAATCTAGTTGATGTATATCCTGAAAGTTTGCCATTGATGTTGGAACAAAATGTTATTTGTTTCTTGACTAAATATACTTCTATGTGGTATTTTGACCTCTTTAAGTGGTTGCAGATTCTTGGCAATTGGAAACATCAGGAGAGTCTCGCAATCTCTGTGGAAAGAACGATACAGTGTCGGTTTAGAAGGGCCAAAATATGGAGCCACTGTCAGAGCTGGGTTATGTTCTCCTCAACGCAGATGGTTCTTGCAATACTTGTTGCCTAGCAAGAGACATGCTTCAAACGCAACATGTGAAGTGGGAAGAGGTTTCTACCATAGTTACGTCAGGAGTTATTCAGCCATTCCCGCTAGTAATACTATAGCCCATCATGCCCAAGTTGCTTGGAAGAGGTTGGCACGGATGTCTGTACATAATGGGTGGCGGACTCGTCTACCCATAAACTGGATTGCTCAGGCTGTCATCTTGGGTTTGAGCCGTTCTTACATAGTTATTCCTGGTGCATTTACTCTGATGTGTGGAAACCAGTTAGCATGGGCACAAGCTACTCCAGACACAGATATCTTTCGGCCAAGGAATAATATCTGCATGCGTGCTGAAGACAGCCATCTTTTTTTGACCTCACTGATCCTTTCCACCTTTGAATGCATTTTCTTGTTGCTGAGGGCTTTATATCTAGCTGTGATGTTTACACCAAGTATCGCCATGGCTCCATTTGCAGATAGTTTTGGACCTCAGTTTAGGAAATTATGGCTCCAGGTCATTCATCAAACCCTAGAAAGAGCAGGTCCAGCATTCATAAAATGGGGGCAGTGGGCTGCCACACGGCCAGATCTCTTTCCCACAGACTTGTGTGCTGAATTGTCAAAGCTTCACTCCAAAGCACCTCAACATAGCTTTGCCTACACCAAAAAGACCATTGAAAAATCTTTTGGTCGTAAAATTTCTGAAATTTTTGTTGAATTTGAGGAAGAACCTGTGGCATCTGGAAGTATTGCACAAGTGCATCGTGCTTCTTTGCGGTCTAGATACCGTGGTCGCCAGATTAAGCCCATGCTAGTTGCAGTTAAGGTCAGACATCCAGGAGTTGGGGAATCCATAAAAAGGGATTTTGAGATAATTAATATAGTGGCAAAAATGTCAAAGTTCATTCCTGCACTAAATTGGTTAAGACTGGATGAAAGTGTCCAGCAGTTTGCAGTTTTCATGATGTCTCAAGTTGATCTTGCTCGAGAAGCTGCTCATTTGAGCCGCTTCATATATAATTTCCGCAGATGGAAGGATGTTTCTTTCCCAAAGCCTGTGTATCCCCTCGTCCATCCTGCTGTTTTGGTGGAAACTTTTGAGCATGGAGAAAGTGTTTCTCACTATGTTGATGAGCTTGAAGGGAATGATAGGATCAAAAGTGCTCTTGCCCACATCGGAACCCATGCACTGCTGAAGATGCTCCTGGTATCTCATATGTCCTTTTTCCTATACCCATTCTATCTTTCTCATATATATAAGTTGGTAATCTGAATTTTGCTATCTTTATTCCCTCTTTCTTGTGATTATGCCGGCAAGGGTGCTTCAGGTTTCTGTGAAATTTTATTATTAATCAGGACTGATCATCAGATCATGGAATAGCTGAGGTGGTTGTTGGCTTCAGTTTATTGATTGTCACTTGTAGGTTCTGGATCAACAACCAAATCATGAAGGAAATTTATCTGTGGTTCGCTAAATTAGTTTCAATACAAACTATAGTCTTACAGACATTTGCATGAAGTTATTTTAGGTGTCTCTTCATGTCTCTTTTTCGTCATAAAACTAACTCATTTGGTATATCAAGGAACTTACATGTGGGTTAATTGACTTCCATCAGCTATCAATATCAAGTATGATCAAATTGGCACTTTATATTTTGTTGATCCGTAGGAGGACAAAGGTTGTGTGAGAGAACTTATTTATTTTTCTCCGTTGGCTCGTGATAAAAAATTGCAAAACTTGAAGCCCAACTGAATGAATGTGTTGGCTTGATTTCTGATCCCATGGACTATTTCTGATGCCCTTACATGTGGTGTTTAATATTTAAGAGTCGAAATAGCTCATCTTACAGGGACTAAATATTGCAATTTGAATTTGTTGTCAGTATTGGCCCTCCTTGCCTATGCATACCATTTGGTAATATATTGTTTTATGTATGTTTTTTTGTTTTCTCAAAATGACATCATAATTTAGGCTCACGGAACATGGATTAGTTACTATAATGATACATTTGACTTCTTTGTAACTGCCTATGCTGGGGAAAGACAGCTAGTATTCTTTTGTGCTTAAATATGATCAGTTAGATAGTACATATGTCTGAAATTTTTCTTTGCCATGTCAGGTAGACAACTTTGTTCATGCTGATATGCATCCTGGAAACATCCTTGTTCGTGTAGCTCAGGGCAAGCCTTCTCGCAAAAAGCTCTTTAAGACCAAGCCTCATGTTATATTCCTTGATGTAGGCATGACTGCCGAACTTTCGAAGAATGATCGCATAAATCTACTGGAGTTCTTTAAGGCTGTTGCTTGTAGAGATGGCCAAACTGCAGCAGAGTGCACGCTGAGATTGTCAAAGAAACAGAACTGCCCAAAGCCAGAGGGCTTCATTCAGGTCAGTAACTGGCATTTGAATTTATTTAGGTGAGTTTATACTGCATGGTGTTAGGCGCGCACCTTCATTGTGGCCCTCTGCCTTCCAACATCTTTTCGTTTCTACATTCCTCTTGCTTCAGCTAGTTATACCAAAATACAAAGGGACTAAAACATATTCTTGAGTTGTATTTACATCATATGAAGTTCATAGCTGTGCACAATGCAATAGATGGATTAAGAATGTTGAAAACTCACCTGGGTGCGCTTGTACCACCTTCGCTATTTTCTCTTTTTGATTGCGCAGGAACCCAATAGAATTCATGAACAACTTAATATGATGGTATCTGGAGGCATTTTTGCCTTACTAAACAATGGAAAGAGGGGAGTCACTTAGATTTCCTGTACATTGTCCATTGTTGGAATGATCGCACTTTAAATGTTCAAATTAAATAAACTATAGAGAATTCTATGAGTGCAATATACACGAATTCATTAGTATTTCTTCTCAGGTCTCCATTGTTTTCTTCTCTATTAGATGCCTACATTATTTGTATTTCTGAAGACATTGCATCCTAGTTTATTGCTGTGTGACCATCACAACTAGTTCCCAATGTATTTCTCTCCCTCTTATACAATTATTTCTCAGGGGAGGTTAATTGTAAAACATCTGTGGTTGTACATGCTATATAACTTAGTTGTCTTTGCTTTTAATAGGAAGTGAAAGAATCATTTGATTTTTGGGGTACACCAGAAGGAGATTTGGTCCATCCTGCTGAGTGCATGCACCAATTACTCGAGCAAGTTCGGCGTCATAAAGTAAATGTTGATGGCAATGTTTGCACTGTGATGGTGACGGTTTTGGTACTTGAGGTAATCTAGTGCTTTGATTTTCAGTTATTCTGGACACACAGCATGAAACCTCTGTTAAATCAACACCTTCTTCATGTTAATGAACATGTTATGAGCTTAGTTCTTGAATGAAACATATATACCATATAATATAGTCGATTTGTTACCAAATTATACTTTCCCATTGTAGAAGTTGGAGGGAGAAAGTTGGGATGAGGAGTTAGTTGCCAGGTCTATTTGCTGCAACATCTTTACACTATATCTCCTGGAAATTTTAACAAGTTTTAGAAAAGATTATTATATTTGCCATGGTTCAAAAAAATGTGTTTCCCTGAAGTATATAATGCTGTTGTAGGTTTATCACTTTTTGGGAGGATTATTGATATTCCTACAATTATTCTGTTTCATATTATGATCGACTCATGTAATTTTAGTTTTTTTGGCTTATAGGGCTGGCAGCGGAAGCTGGATCCAGATTATGACATGATGCATACGCTGCAAACACTGCTCCTCAAAGCTGACTGGGCAGAATCACTTTCTTATACAATTGAAGGACTTATGGCACCATGAATGGCCTTCAACTGCTGCTGCTATTACTGCACAACAATTTTGACAATGTAGATCACACTTAAAACTGTATATCACTTCACATAGTTACATGCTGCTCTTCATATAATTCGTTGACATCTTCAGCTGCCTTTAGAATTCAGGCGAACATTCTATAGATATGTTGGAACTATATTGAGGTCAGTGATGACTGATATGGAGGTTCTTTATAAGTACAATTGTGTCAGGAGTTACAATAATTGACAAGAATACTGATTTTGCAGAACAGGGAACAATGTTTCATTAACGAAACTTTTCAACTGCTTGAATCAATTATGTCTTAATCAGCTTTAACATGTTGCTTGTAGACTGCAAATCTCATAAGATAATTACTGCTTATATGTGGAGACATTGGATTTTGTTTTTAAGATTAATGCATTCCAAGTGCATGTGTTGATTCAAATACATCCAAGTTAATGATACTTTCATTTGCATGAAATAGATGTTTTCTAATGTAAACATTGTTCAAATCTGAGTTGGAGCTGTTTATGTGCATAAAAATATCACTGCACATCTTATTACAATGTAACTTACAGTAGAAATTCAATGAAGTTAAATTACACATTCAAACAATTGTTTCATACTTGAAATCCTTTTCCATTCATCCTTCTTTGCGTCTTTACAAAAAATAATCTCTCCCCGGCAGCAGTCTTTGCAAGGGGTTCTAATGAACAGTCACTTGATGATCTACTGTATTTCTAAAATGGTTACCGGACAAGCAAGGATGTGTGTAGCAGATTGCAGCTATTTAGCACAATGAGCTGCATGAAAACTAGTCTAAATAAGAGGTATACGGCTCTTAATTTATAGTGACATGGATAAAGGATGAAGAGGTTGAACGAGTGTATTGTGAGTGCAGACAGTTAAAACACCACCAGAAGTAGGACATGGTCTTACTCTATGAGCAGTCAGAAAATTTGTCAGCTAGCGATGCCAGTGGCAATTCGAAAGTCCAGTCTAAAAAAGCTCCGAGCCAGTGGTGGGGATCATATTGTAAGTTTGCTTACCTCTTTGTCTAGGTAAAAATTTTTCTCATCAGATCAGTAGGAAACAGCAGAAATGTCAGATCTTTTGCATTCATGCCTTCAGGGAATGTATATCTAACTGCAATACATCATTGACTTACATAAGAAACTGGCAGAAGCAGCAATAGAAATCTCTAGATTTGGCAAACTTACATGGAGGTTCTGAGTACGTCATAAACTATCCAGTGGAACAAGATTTGGAGCAATTCATCTCTGTAAATGGTGAGTGCTTCCATTAGTTCATCAGCAACCCTGGATCACGTGCATTTAGTATAACAAAGAAAACAATTCTAGATTTCCATCCACGGTGAACAGAATTCAATGGGGAATTTATGAATGGCAAAAGGTCCAGTATACTCTGAAACCATTAACTTAAATATATCTCCATCAAGGTGTAGCTTGACAAATAGAAACCAAAGCAAGAGCATGACTAGAATAGTTTTAGAGGAGTACTTGCTCGACAGCCATGGGGTTGCATATATCTTCAATTGCTGCACTAATTCCCTGGAGAGCCATTTTCTCGACCTGTAAAAGCCATTTCCAAATCTAATGACCTTCACATAAATGACAAACAATTGTTGCTGGAATGTATCTTTTAGATCCTACCTCCATCATTTTCCTTTTGGCTTTGTGTTGCACAGGAAGATGACGAATTTCATCATTCAGTTGGATGCACTGAATAGCATTTTCAGGTGAGATGAAGTCCAAAACAACATTGACGCATGACTGAAAAAGTGAAAGAGCTGTTAATAAAAAGAAGCTGTACTTTCTAGTGGTAGAAATACAGTTTCAGCTGCAAAATTCATGCATCACCCTAAATAGGCAGAAGTCACCCATTCACTAATTTAAGCATCTAGCCTGGTTCATGTAACTGACAATGGTATCCTAATGGCATCTACGTTTGTGTAACTGACAGTGCTATCCAAATATCAGGGGAACTAAATCATCATTGGATGAAAGGCCGTGACATCAGAAACACTTTTACATGATCAAATTAGTCCTCCAATAAAGTATAAATTTAATGCAGAAATTAAATTCTTCCCATATTACCCTAAGAAACTGGTCTCAGAGAGCTGGCAGGAAAAAGAGGAAGTAATCAGACCATTTGCAACATATTTCCTATTAAAACACTCTACTCCAGTGAACATACTAAACTAGGCATCCACTTCCAATTGGAAAAGAACAAGTGCACCAGTGCAGCATATAAACTGAACACGATAGCGACAGTTACAATTCCAATAAATCTAAGGCGAGAGTGTTCAGTTTGCAATTTTACCTTGATTTTTCTGATTTGATATGGGCATCCAGCAGGAATGAAGATAGCTTCTCCAGTACATTGCTCAAAAGTCCATGGTTGTATATCTGAAATCAGTGAAAAGAAACTATACAATCAGCGTGTATGCTTAATTGTAGACAGAGATAGGAACTTAAAATCCACTTACCAAACTCCTCTTTAAGTCTCAATTTGTGATATGAATCAAGGAAAAAGTTTTGATCAAGAATAGGATGAACCTGTAACAGATACGCATGAATCCATTGTTACTCTTATATTGCCGTTTGTAATAAAAGATTTCCTTTTAATTAATCATACTTGTTTTGAGTAGCTGCTTGTAGAGCTGAGCTCATTAGAGTGTCTCCTAAGGTATTCTAGAAGTTTTGGAACATCTTCTCTGGGAAAAATATCCCACAAGGCACCACAAGAATCAATCCCTGGCTTATCTTCGCTGGAACAAGAGCTTTCTATATCATCCCATTGAAAATGCTCAGAGTCTTCAGAGTTTTCAATACCTCCACAGCAAAGAATTGATGCCTCAGCATCAGATTCACTGTCATCCGACAAATTTCCATTTTCAATGCCGAGTGTTCGACTTTTAAGGGGGTCACTGGAGTGGAAAGGTACATTTTTTATTCCATTGGGCAGGTGTATTTTTTCTCCAATGTCCTGCAAACCTGACTCACCAGTGTCTTCGCTCTGCAACGGTGATTTGCCTTTCTGATCACTAGAATTACTACATGACTGACCGTGACGGTTGCCTCGAGCCCTGTATTTTTTCATTAAGTTTTCAATTTTATTAATCTGTTCAGGTGAAACTGGAGCATCTGTGGCATAAGCAAGAATGTTGACCTGAGATTCAGAGCAAATAGAGTAAGCAGTGTGCTTATACCAACCTTATAGAGAACCATTTGACCAATGCAGTTCATAGGAGATCTATAAACCAATGTAAAGTACTTAAAGCATATATGCATATGTTGAATCAGGAGATGGATAATCTACATATATTTAACAACGTCCTACCATATCATGTGATTCATAACACAGTTTTGACAAATAATCAGCCTGCATAAGTTCCTCTGGTCCTCCATATGAAAAATAGATAAAGGGACCTAGGTCAGGCTTTGGCAATTCCTTTGGCAACTTCACACTGACATTCAAAAGGCCCAACACTGGATTGGTGTACTCTGGGAGTGGTAAGGCACTTAATATCTCATTATAGTGAACTGGAAACTGTTTTTGAAATAAATGGGAAGAAAGCCAAGCTTTGAATTTGAGAACTTTTTGCTGTATGCTTGCATGTGTTCTCTTCTCCAGTGATCCCATGAATATCCGCTTCCGATCAATTTCTACCTGCATTGTCATATTGCTTGCATTTGTATGATGATGAAGTGCAAGGTAAAACTCATCACAATGGAATACAATATGAGGACAATTAAAGACTATGGGGAATTCATTGATACAGAAATGTTTTCCATTTGAAATGAAACATGTGAGCAGACACAAATGGCCAGATGGGCATTCTCACGATTTTAACACCAAATTTGCAGAATAGTTAACATGTGCCTATTCAAGTAACTAAAGAAAAACCCTCTTCTCCTATGTTTTTCGGTATGTACAACTAAGAACAAGACAGACATGGAAAAGAAAAACATAGCGCGCAACAACTGCTATGAATCTCATTCCCAGTACCATGCTGCATGAACTAGAGCTTCTCTATGATCAAAACTGTTTCGATTCAAAGGTCAATATCAACTTGATATGACTCATCAAATGCTGTAGCAATTGCTGTCACTGAGAGAGAGAGAGAGAGAGAGAGAGAGAGGGAGAGGGAGATATGAATGACAGACCTCACACCAATCCAAGCTGTCTGTTGCTTTCATGCCATCTTCATTACAAGATTCAGAGCTCTTATTCTCCATATACGAACAAAACATTATAACTGGATCCCAGCACAAACCAGTATTGCTCCTCAGCACATTTCGAACTATAACAGGATGACCCTTGTTCCAGTGACTCTGGAAATGCTTAAGGGTTTCTTGATGGAGATCCTTTACAGTAGGACAATACAGATAGTTTCCATTGAAGCCTATTCTCCTAGATAATTCTCTTTGTGGCTTAAGTTCACCATTGTTAGTATCAATGTCGTTGCACAGCGAGCAGCACGAAGAAACATCTGCAGTTTCTGGAAAGTGATAGCTACACAATATTTCTTCAGCTTTAACTTTTAGATCTTCAGTCCAGTTAGAGGGAAATACACATCTTAAATCTAGGGCGCCGTCACCACAACCTCCAATTTCTGTTGGTGGGCAAGGGATACTGCCATCTTCACTAGTTTCCCAGTTTTGCAAGGAGACATTTGACACACATGGTGGCCCACCAGAATTCTGCCTTGAAATATTCTGTTTCAACAGTGGCTCAGCACCAGATGAATAGATTTTCCGCTTCTTGCAACTTTTGAGCTTAAAACTTCCATATAAGCTATGTCGAGAAAGCTCCCGGCAACAACTTAAGCAAAGGTTATATGAACAGTTTGTACAGGTCCTATGATAGTCCAAGATTGAACTTCTACATCTGTTGCTGCTCCATAGTTTAAATCACCAGAGGCAACAGTCACAAAGAGAGTCACCTCATTGCATTAAGCACATAGGTATATGGCAGCAAAGTGGGACTTACCAGCACCGTGATCTATGAAAGCTTAATTTAGTCTGTAGAATCTGGATTTCACAATGTTCTTTTCCTATTGGAAGTAGAAAATGAGACCACATGTGTAATCATAAAAGTAACGTAATAACTCAGTAATTACAGGATGAGCTCATGTATCCGGTATCCCATACCTGTTACCTTAGATTCAATATTCTGATCATGGTTTACTTTTTTCAGCACAGGAAGTAGCATGTAGATTAGATAGTGAAGCAGTTGTATCCTATCCAGCTTCCTTCCACCTCTATAACATTCCTGGAAAGAAGGGTTGCAGAAAACAGATAAGCCAATTTCCAATGCTTATTCAAGAACTTCAAAGTTCAAATTTTAGCATTTCCCATGCAAACCTTATGATTATTGGCCCTGATTTGCAGTTTCAAGCAGAGCTTACAACTACAAGTTCCACGACAGGCAGGACACTTGACCTTCACTTCTTGCTTGTCAAAATACCTAAATGAAAATCAAATTTTAGCACCAGTTTGCCTGAGACAATAATTTTATATTCAATAGCAGAGCATAATAAACTAGTCGTCCACTTATAGCTGTGACGCTCTTGCACTCAAATAGATGGCTTAGTAATTACATCTGCCTTTTCTTTAATTTCAAACATTCTCAACTTTGACCAGTCCCAATGTAATAGTTAGAACAAGTTACACAATGGATCTTTAAAAGAACTTTGTTGTCCTCTTTGGCTGTCCAACATGCTGGAATCTTGATTCCCCCCTCAACATCAACACCCACCCACCCACCCTGATTCAAAAACCGCAACCCAAGAAAAAAAAAGAAAGAAAGAAAGAAGAGAAACCAATAAATTTGTCATATGGAGTGAATTAGTTCAATCATTACTAAGTTATAAACTTATAGACATGCTATAATTGTATCTTATATGACAAGAATGCTACTTATTCATTCTTCACTGAGATAGAATACAAGTACGTTCACATTTAATTGCAAAAGCCTCAATCCAATTTTAAGTGCATTCATGCATAACAAAACTGATCCCTGACTTCACCAGTGGACCTCAGCTAATTCTTGGATGAGGTAATTAACTCAACATGCCTATCTAATAAATCACGAACAGAGTATTATGCACAAGTTCTATTAAGCAACTTAGCACAAGAAAACACATAATATAACAGCAGATAAGCAAATCCAAAGAGAGGAATATGAATTTCCAGTGGCACATCAACAGAAATTATTGCCAGACAAAGATAAGAAGAACAGACCTCTGTTTAATACATTCTACGCAAAAGAAACGTTTCCTGCAAGTCAAGCACTTAATCAAGCAACGACATTTACTCTCCCTACACCAATGGCATTTCTTTAGTTTCTTTTTCTGCACATTCTCCGCAAATGGAAGAACCTAGTTCAAAATCAAAAATATTTGAATAAGTTATATCTGATGAGAAAAACAAAATTCAATTCAAATAATAACGAATGTCAAGACAAAATTAGATGTAAATTGCTTAGAGACAAGAATTGTATATCGAATAAACAAATGCAGGAAAGAAAGATAACAACCTGCATTGTACTAATTGGGAGTGGTTCAATGTTTTTTGATCGAAAATGCCTCTGCAACAACGAATTACCATCGGAATCCGCACCAACTTTCGCATCCAACCCATCATTTTCACGAAATTTCTGCAAACCCGAAGGTGATTGGGAAATAGCCATAACTCCATAAGGCAACTCTCTCGTCTCATCGCCAATTGCATTATCCTTCAACTCTTTCTCCTTCTGCCTCTCCACCTGTCTCTTCAGAAAAACCCTGATCAATTCCAACTGCAAGTCACCTCTCTTCAACTTCATCCTCTTCAAAGCCTCGTCCAACGCCTCAGATACACGCCTCCTCCGCTTCTTCTCCGCCACCGCCAGGGGCATTGTCGTCTTTCTCGAAACCCTCCGACTGCCTTCTCCATTATTATTCTCCCTCTTCTTGGCCACATTCCTCTCAAGCTTGAGCGATTCCGGGACTCTCTGCTTGTGCTGACGGTGTTTGCCCTGAAGATAATGAATGTCGCAGAGCGTCTTCCCGTCCATCGCGCGACGCTTGCACCGCCATTGACGTCCGTCGGTTCTCTTGCAGCGAAATTCCTCCGGCGGCGGATCCTTCTCTCCCATTTTCCCAGAAATTCTGAATCGAAAAATCACGTAATTGAAGTCCCCCTTTTTCTCTTTTTCCCTCTGGAAAAATGAGAGCGACGCCAATAGTAATTAGGGTTTCAGAAGTGTGTGTATTTATTGATAGACGAGATACACACAGATAGGAAAGAAAAGAGTCCTACACTGTATCGGGCGCTTCAGGGCTATAGACTATAGTCCCAGGTGGAATATAAATAATTACTCACTACTCCCCAATTTTATCCATATCCATACACACTCTTATTGTCTGTATAGATATATACACACACTGAACGTGCAAATACACACAGTACAGACATACCGTATGAATATCTCTGAAGGAATTCAGAATTCAGCATTCAGAAATGATGACATTTTGTGAAAATCAGAAGACTTCATTTTGTACTACTATATCTGATCTGATCTGATCTTATCTTATATCACATCTCTTTTCTGATTTTCCCTTGATTTTGATTTATTAACTGTAATTAATAGTATTGATTTTTGCCTCACACAGTTCTGATATGCAGTTATATGTATAGCTGTTCTATTCCTACAAGAGAAGGTTATTGCAATAATGACGATTCAGTTGGAACTGATACAATTCCAATGTGCATTTTTGGGTAATGCAAGAAAATAAATAGACAGAAAGATGGTGTTATTTTTCTCTGATCAGAAGAAACAGTATACGAGGAATTTATTGTGAACTGAATTTAATGCAATTAATTTCTTGTGTCTGTCTGATCAAATTCCGGGGCCGTTCTTCTGTGGTGGAGTTGGTAATATTTTTTGACAGTCTCCTCTACTATGTATTGTCTGGCTTCTTACTTACACAAAAAGAGAAAAGACAGTTGCTACTAATACATTAATACATGCAATTAATTTTGTTGTTGGATTAACCTTAATTTTTGTATTATTTTTACCTATGGAAACTAACACTGAGAGGGGATGCATAAGATGTTGAAAAATTGCTCTGTGCATCAGATTTCGCATTTGTATTTGAGTAGTGTATGGTAAAATTGTGTAAATTCGAATTGTCTGATAGTAATGTGTTGTGTGTTTGATGTATTCGGAATATATTTTTTTAAGGTGGGTCGTTAAATGCAATAATAAAAAATAATTGATGCTTGTTGAGGAATAGGAATGAGTCGTGGAGATGTAACTTGTTTTCTGCAACGTCGTTTCTGCGCATTTTCTACTAATACGTTTTCATGAATAATTAAGCATTGAACAGCAAACAAAATACTGCAAAATGAAAGAAAAGAGAGAGGTCGATGAAAGAAAGAAGCATATCCTGTAAACTTAAGAACGATGATGATCTGCTGCAGCTTTGAAAATTGAGGTTGGTCTGCATATTTTTGAAATGATATATGTTCCACTCTTTTCTATATTTTTGTTTAAGCGACAACTTCTTTTTCATTATTATTATTATTATTTTCCAGCGGCCGATGCATTTTTTCTACTATGTTTTAGCCAAGTTAATATGCCAAATTTAAAGAGGAAAAGTTAACCGGCCTTCACTCGGAAATCGTTGCCTGGGCAAAACAATAGCTCTTCTTCACTTGTGGGAGAAGTTGTGTCGATTCAATTAATTCAGAGTATATGTGGATGTTACTGTTCATGCAGTTCTCAGTTAGCCAGCAATTGTGGAGGAATGGAAGTGTGGGTAAGTCGGCATTAAATAGAGGAATTCTTTTTTCGAATTTTGTCAAACAAAGGTTAATGAAGGAAATGAAATTGTCACGCAATTGAAAGAATATGAGACATAATAAAATCTCAGTTTGGCTAACTTTTTGAGGTATATCATTTGCTACGGCTTAATTTTGAAAAATTTATGGGTGACAGGTGGGCAAGACAAAATGGGTTAATGTTGTTAATCGTGCTCATTCAAAAACGTTGTTGCATCTAGTCTCATCTTATATGTCAGACTTGTCAGTTGTGCGATAGCTAAAAGGAGCCTTGAGCACTCGTACGATGCTCAAGTTAAGGCTCCATCTCACTCGTTGCTCCGTTGTTGTCCAGAGGTGCTAATTCGAGTTTAGCATTGCTTTGAGGTTATTTTGTAACAAAAGACTACCTTCTAGTGTCGATTCAATGAATTTAAAACGTGTTTTCGATTAACTTTATCTGAAAAATCTCATAAATTCTTGCATTTTATTGACTTTTGCATCTTATAAGACGTTTTTAAAACTCATAAGATATTATATTCAAATTATTTGAATAAAATAAAATTTTAGAACTTATTATGGAAAAAACTGTTTATTGTTCTTAAAACTCATAAGATATTAGCTTCTAATTATTTGGATAAAATAAAATTTTAGAACTTATAAAATATTAATAATGATGATTTTATACTGGTTATGTTTAAAATTATGAAAAGTTTATTAAGATTTTCTTTAGAAAAATAACTTTATACTTTTTTTGAACAATAGCTTATAAAATTTTCAAATTTTATTTTCGACGCTTATAGATTCATTTTCTAAAAATGATTAAAAATTTATATAAACTTACACAAACACCATCATAAGTAGGGATATGCTTCATACAAAGGCCAAAAAAAGGCAGCAGTCAAACAAATATGAAACATTTATCCACTTGAAAGATGATAAACTGGCACTACGTACAAAATACTACCAGGAAGGTAAACTTCAAGAATGTATTGCCACACAAATGATTGAAACCAATGGTTCCAACTTCCTGTTTCCACTGCACATGAGCTCCAAAATAAATTTTAGTACTCATGAAAATGGTACTAAATTTTCGATAATTCATTTTCAAATAACGAAAATAAGTGAAAAGTGAGTTTGAAAATATATTAAACAAACAAACTCTTAATTCTGTATTATTATTACCTATAGAAACTAACATTGAGAAGCAGTGCACGAGATGCTATTGATGTATAAACTTGAATTGTCTCCACGATTATATATATATTTGAGTAGTATATCAAAAAATTGCTTTGTGGATCATCTTTTGCATTTGTATTTGAGTAGTGTATTAAAACATTGTATAAACTCGAATTATCTAATATTAATGTCTTGTATGCTTGATATTTCTTGAATACAACAGCAAAAAATAATATACTTGTTGATATTAGAGGAGTAGGAATTATTCGTGGACATACATAGCTGTTTTATTCCTATATGAATTTCATGCTTTTATTACAATTTACAAGAGAAGGTTATTGCAATACTGATGATTCAGTTGGAACTGATATATAATTCCAATGTGCTTTTTTGGGTAATGCAAGAAAATAAATAGGCAGAAAGATGGTGTTATTTTTCATTGATTAGAAGAAACAGTATACGAGGAATTCATTACAATTTGAATTTTGATAAGGGGTATTTTCTGTGTCTGTCTGATCAAATTCCGGGGCTGTGTGTTTTTTGGTAATCTCCTGTACTGTATTGTCGGGCTTCTTACAGGAGAAGGGATGTAGAAGGAAAGGGTATTCTGAGAGGTGATCCTGAGTTGCTATTAATGTACTAATTAATGCAATTAAATTTTGAGTGGTGTATCAAGAAATTGCTTTCTGGATTAGATTTTACATTTACATTTGAGTAGGATATCGAAAAATTTTATAAATAAGAATTATTTGATATTAATATATTATATGTTTGATATATTTCGAATATATCCTTTAAGGTGGGCCGTTAAACACAATAATAAAAAATAATTGATATTTGTCGAGGTAAGAGGAATCGGAATCATTTGTGGATATGTAAATTGCTTTCTGCAATGTCGTGTCTGGGCATTTTCTACTGATGCAACAAAGAAAATACTACAAAATGAAAGAAAAGAAAAGGAGAGAAGTGGATGAAAGAAGAGTATACTGTAAACTTAGGAAATACGAAAATCTACTGTATAACCTTCGGCATGATTGGCTTTACTCTAAATTTTTTTTTTCTATATTTAATTTAATTTAATTATTAAATTTAAATTAGTTAATTTTTATTTTTAATTTTTTAGTCAATAATAAAATTTTTATTAACAAAGTTTATTCATTAGCAAAATTAATTTTATTAATAGTTTTTAGACAAAATAGTTAATTCCACTATTAATTTTAATATTATTAATTTTTTTTATTGAAAATGTTCAACTGTTGCTATTGCTATTCTCATTTTTTTTAAATTTTTTTTTGCTATCTCAATATATTAATTTTATTAATTTAATTTAATTTTTAATGAAGAAAATTATTTAGTTGTCACTATTCATTCACATATTTGTAATTTTTATATATATAAAGTTTATCATTAATATAAATTTGATACTAGTATAGATAATTTCGAGGTTTATAGATTAAATATAAAGTAATGGATAATTTTTTTAGTACGGGTACATGGATAATTTATGGGTATAGATCATACCTATACCTATTATATTATCTTTAATAAGTATGTGTATGAGTATAATATTTTGAGTCTAAGTAGAGTGTTACCCTACCCATTTACAGGTCTAGATTGAATAGATTGCAGTAGGAGATTAGCCCCCATCCATAGCTCCCACATTCCAGTGTGTTGTTTGATATGCGGTATTATAGTTATGTTGTTTATTTGGCCCTTATTTAAGAATCCTATCCTTTAAAAAAAATCCAAACAAATAAAAAACTTGTTCTGCGCCATAACGAAAAATAAGCACAATTTGTGGGAAACCAAAGGCGTACCCAATATTAAAGCAAATCCATAGCTGCGCCATGAGAAGTGGTAAAGTATACTGCCAAGAGAGGAAGCAGACTTGGCTTGGCACCTTGGATTTCAGCAAGGTAAGCCAATCACGTTTGGTAAGAAAGAACGGGAGATGTGTTTTCTTCAATTAAAAAAAGGTTCAAAATATAAAATGACATTTCAAAATAGAGGATCAAATTGATATTTTGTCTTTAATTGGGATTGTATGACAGGGTGCGATTGTTTAATTACACCATGTTCCCAGTTACATTAATAAATGCCATTCACGAGTACAATTACGGGCCATGCATTATTAGCGGGCTAGCCCCAAAACATTAACGTTACATATTAAACAAACGACAATGTGAGATTGGAGCCTCTAATGTGGCCTAATATCATATATCAAATGAGCTCCTTGGATATATCCATTAAGATGGTCCTTCAAATATAATAGCAAAAAATAATATTCTTGTTGATATTAGAGGAATAGGAATGATTCGTGGACGTATAATTTGCTTTCTGCATCCAACCTTCTCAAAGGCGATTTCATTTCATAAAAGTGGCGTCGATTCAATTAATTTAGAATGTAATTGGACGTTACGCAATTGTGGAGGAATGGAAGTGTGGATTAATTGACATCAAAGAATCTTTTCTGATTTTTATCAAACAAATGGCGATGAAGGAGACAAAATTATCACTCAATTGAAAGGATAGAAGACAATAAAATCTTGGCTTCCCTGACTTTTTGAGGTTTAATCTTCACCAATATTGGCTTAGCTTTGAAACATTCATGGGCTGGCGAGCAGGCGAGACAGAATGGACCAATGCTACTAGCCAAGGCAAATTGTTGCTGATAAACGTTGTTGCTTCTAAGCCTTGTCTTATATGACAGTTGTGGCATGGTTGCAAAGAAGCTTTAAGCACTTGAACAATGCTCAAGTAAGGGCTCCTTCAATTTGAGTTTACCATGTGACAAAAGACTACCTTCTAATGTCGATTCAATGAATATGGAATGTTTTTTTAGTTATCAAAATTTTAAAATTGAACTTTCAAATTATTTGGATCAAATAAAATTTTACTACCTATAAAATTATGATAATGATAACCTAATACTTGAAGACCAAACAAAAGCAGCAAGCAAACAAATATGAAATATTTACCCACTTGAATGGTGATAAACTGACATTATATACCAAAAGCTACCAAGAAGATAAACTTCAAGACAATATTGCGAAACAAATTACTGAAACCAGTAGCTCCTAAAACTTTCTGTTTCCACTGCACGAGCCATAAGTACTCAAGTAAAAAGAACATAATTTTCGTCAGAATTTCCCGTTGCCAATGATCCACAACCAGTCAAGAGCCACACCTGAAAATATCCCAGCAAGAAGAAATAGAACCAGCAAATTACCCAATGCATTCTGCTCTGGTGCCTGCAAATATACCGTTTTAGGATCAATAAAGTTACAATAACGGTTGAGTTCTATGTACTGGATGGAATTTTCCGACTCACCTTATACCCCCTGGGAGCGACTGTAAGGATACAGACAGTGAGATAGCCATTTGTCAGTCCTAGGAAGGAAACTAACATTATCATCCATCCTTGGTCTCCATACTTGGCCGTGAAGTAGAAACAAGGAATGAGCAAGAAACGTGACAATGATGCAATACAGAGGCCCTTTCGGGATTCCAATCTAATGCATTCAATAAGAGGAATGTATCTTGCTATTAGATCCCATATGTTGTACATTGCTATCAGGACAACTGCATACCTAAATGTTCGAAAAGATTTGAGGATCAGTTGATTCTGGATATAGGAATTCTTACATCTTAGTAACTGTGAATTATTATGATGATGACTTACCAAGAGCCGAGCTGGTGCTTGCCGGTGTTTTCATACAAGAATCCGGGAAAAATCGATAATGTAAGAACGTATATCAAGTAAAGGTTCAATGCATAATCGATATTCTGAAGTAACAGCTGCTTGTTGCTTAACCGCTCGAGTTTGGCATCACCATCCTGTGGCAATAACAAAAGCTGTTTTTTTAATGTTTGAAATAGTATTTCAATATGAACTGAACTTATCGGGATTCAAGTAAACTGTTTTACTGTTCCAGTGTCTGAGGACTGAATCCCAGCAGCAGCAAGATCGGCTGAAACCGTTTTGGACCCTTCCGAAGCTGCCTTTTTCCTGAAGTACTTCACAATAGGTAGTTTGGCGAAGACATATGCGTATAGGAAAATGCATATAAATTCAAAGAACGTTGAGATAGCGAGAAACAACACTGCAGAATCATCAAAGAGAACAATGTTATCATAGGATTTTACAACATCTAAGTTGATTAAATACTGATATGACCGTCTTGTATGCTGGATTATTTTGAAAGGAACAACAAAATTTTAACTTCGTTGAAACCAAATTTATTCAATAGCATAAAATAGATATCAACTAATGACTCTGGTCATCAAAGCTTTTTTCTTATAAATGTAGTCAACCTTAGATCCAAGGCGGGCTATCACGCTGCACGCTCACAATGCGTTTTCTCGTTTTTGTATTTGATTTGATGATGTAGGCAGAGTTCTTAAAAACGACCCTTAAACAGCTAAACAGTGAGGAAAGTAACTTACTAACTCCCTTTCTGAGACCATGATCAGTTTTGTCGAAAGCAGCTTTTGTCATTAGCCTCAAGCCGGAAGTTAGAGCTCCCGATGCAGCCAAACCAGCAAAGAATGACTGCAATTTCGGACGAGCACGAAGGTAAACATACTGATCTGATTTTTGTCAAAGAGCAAAACTGTGGCAAAGGATTTCACCTGCATGAATTCAGGACACATGAAAGAGAGATCCCCAACCATTCCACCTTGAACATGGGCATCTGCAACTCCAAAAGCAGCAACAAAGAAACAAATGCCAATATAATTTCCGATCCCTCCTTTCCCCGATGTGGCAAGATCTATCTGGTAAAGAAGATATTTAAGTGCAGACAAAGATCAATGACAAGCAATAGCAGCCCGGCAAGGGGAAAAAATGGTCGAGAGCAATACTTACCACTAGAAGTCCAAATGTACTTATGCAGAAAAGAATATATCCAAACAAGTTTCGCTTCCTGGTATCAACCTTTGCCTCGTTATAAGCAAATAATGCCATTGTTCCAAGGGCAAATGGTTGATAAACAAGGGTAAGTACCCTGGCAGGATGGTAATCCTGCAAAGACAGATAAAATACCATAAACGACTAATTTACCATATACTCGCCCTTCCACCACCTAACCAAATCTAATAAACTAATTTATGACAATCTCTTAAGTTCATACTCAAGCACAGAATACTCAAACTCAAGAACAGACGACAGATTATTAAAGGAACCAAAAAGAATTGTAGTAAATGGACAAAAGCAACTCCCTAGTATCAAGTCATATGGATGTGCTCACCGGGAACAACTCATAGTAGTAATCTCCGATTGTTAGCATACTATTCCATGAGACAAGAGATCCAAGTCCAAGAAAGCAACAAACAATAATTGCCTTAAGGTTTCCCTGGAATTTGATCAAGAAAACAAAAAATACATAAACCACAGATGTAATTTTCAGCCTGCAACTAGCAAATTACAGGGTACAAAAAAATAAAAAATTAACACAAACCTCAAGCCTCGTGGGAGTTGGGTCTACGCTTGACTCACCGGTAGTCATGGTTGCTACACTACAAAAATTGGAAATGGTATATGTACTCAATAAGCAAAGTACAGAGAGAATCGAAATTTAAGCATTAAATGCATTCCCCTCTTAAACGATAAAATAAGACAACTACGGATTCAAACAGATAAGAATAACCTTTTTCATCAAATGAAACGTGGGATTTTTCAATCAAAACCATGAATCAATGCACAAATTCCTTGAACAAAAAAAGTCTACTTTTGAGTAACTGCCAACTGGAATGAACATGAATGCAAATCCAAATCCTTGAAAAACATAAAGCGATAAATCATACCTGAAAAACTATAATTTGCTCACAAAATGAATAAAAAAAAGAAATAATAATCTTTAAGTAATCCAAATCATAAACCCAGAATCAATAGTAAAGAGGAACACTCTGCAGAGACACTTATAATTATAAGTGTAAAATGACTTGAAAAAGATAGCCCTTATCAAGAAGAGAAGTGGGCAGAGCACTTTGATACAGAACTGATGTATATGAAATGACAGAAAGAAGAGAGCCCCCATCAAGAACGAATGGGTTATACCTTTTGCTAAAGGAGTTGGTGTTGACTGAAAATATGATCAAAAGATTCAGAGCATTTTTCAACAGATTCTTTATAGATAAACCTTCATCTCACACCCACACACACATGGAGTGTGAAATAAATGACTTGTATTTTATTTAAAATTTGACTTTTTAGAGCAGAAAATCGCGGCTCCGCTGCTGCTTTGATTATCTTTAAAAGGGTTCCCCAAGAATCCGCCAATCTCCACTTGCAACAACTTGTTTTCTCCCTTTTCCTTAAAAAAGAAGAAAATCAAAACCAAAATTGTTTGTTATGGTGCAGTAGAAATAGGAAAGCAATATCCTAGATTTAGTAATCATTGATTAAATTTATTTATAACCTGTTCGGTGTCATTTTCAAACATCACTTTCAAGATTTTTATTATTTCAATATGGAAACTTATCAATTTATGCACATTCTTATTAAAAATATGTTTTTTAATTTTTTTAGAATCTACTGTATAGTCCTATTATTATATCAATCACATTTAAATTTAATTTAACATAAAATTTTAATATCATTTGAAAATTAATAAAATATACATATATATTTTAAAAAATAAATTTTTTAAATATAAAAAATTATAAAAATTTCTTAAATTGTCAATCATATACCTATTATAATTATTATTCCAGAGACAACATTTGAACACAATCTTATTTTCATTTTTAAAATTATAACTAACTTTTCAATTTTTAAGAATATTAAAAATAAAAAATGAAAACATATCCAAGCATGCCCTTAGGGTAATATTTAAAAAATTAAATTAAATTTGAATCTAATTAATCTGATCATATAATTATATAATAGATTTAAAAAATTAAAAATAACTTAAGAAATATTTAAATGAAAAGAAATAAAAACTAAACATTTTTTTAATTTTTAAGTAGTGCTAAAAATGGCAATGAGCTTTAAAAATGAGAACAAACGGGTTATTGGTCTTTGGATTCACACCAGTATGGAAAAGATATATTTTAAGATTCCCATTTCGGCGTGCGTTACGTTAGGACTTAGGAGTCACAGGTTGACTGTGCATAGGCTCCCCACGCTTCTAGGATTTCTTGAAGTAAGAGAGTCAAAGGTTGTTATCTTGGCATATCTTTATTGGTATGAATCCAAACAGAAAAATACAGCCAACCATGTCGATTTATAGTTACTTATTATCTAATTAGTGGAAGTCCGGCTGTAATTTGTTTTTAATGAAAGCGACTTAAAGCTTGGTTTTGTTTGTAGCACAAGGGTGTAATTATTAACACATGTGAACAGAATTATTAAAGCGAGAGGAGAGCTGAGGGTTTGTCCTCTTTGTTTCAGGCATTTTGTAGAAAAAAATTTGAGGGAATGAAATTTTTTAAAGAAAATTTGAAAATATATTAAGTGTTTCTTTTTGTTTTGAGAAAATATGGAAAATAATTTGAGAATGAATTGTTTTTTGTTTTATGTTTTGAGAGAAGACAAATTTTATTTTTGATGTCAAATCAGTTACTTTTTATTAGATTTATAGGGTGAAACATATATGTGTGTATATGTATATGTATATGTATATATAAGTGAAGTGAGATAATGATAAATAAATTAGTGATGTAAAAAATGGAGTAAGAAAATAAGGGGGTAAATGTGCTTTTTAAGGTATAGAATTTTTTTGGATAAAAAATTATAATATTTTGAGAGAAAAATTCGGGAATGTGCATGTATTTTAAAATTTTTTTGGAAGTTGAAAAATATTTTCCCCAAATAGAGGAGAACAAGCCCTGAGCTTTTCCTTGTTATTTGTATACATTTACACATTAGATCCTTCATGTCTGAAATCTCATATTTAAGTATGAGGTCGGTGTCAATTGATTAATCAACCATTTAATATAAATTGAGTTTGACTATTAATTGTTGCAATTTGGAGGGCGTTTGAATACGTTTATTTACAATGACTTATAAGCTCATATATCTTATAAGATATTTTTAGAGTTCAAAAAATACTAGATTTTTTTTTTTTGAAAAAAAAAAGTTCTTAAAGTGTTTGGATAAAATAAAGTCTTGAAGTTTATAAGAAGTTAATAATAACAATTTTTTAATTAATATGATTAAAATTAAAGATATTTGTTAAGATTTTAAAAATAAGTTGAAACTTCTTATTTTTTTTGAAAAAAGTTTATAAACTCATAACATCTTATTTTAGATTATTTTTTAAATAAATTTACCAAACCTTTTTTGAAATCTTATCAATTTTTAAATATATTATAAGATGTTTTGAAGAGTTTATAAATTCAGACAAGCACCCTCATGCTCAATAAAATTGCCTGTGGGTATGTAGAAAGAAAGAAAAATAATTTGACTTCAAAATTATGAATTCTTTTCATTTTAGTTAGTATATTAGCATGGCAAATTTATATAAAAAATAAATAAATAGTTACGTAATTTATAATTAAAATATTAAATGCAACATAAACTACCATAAGAAACTAACACCGATAGTAAAAGGACTGACAAGTCCAACCCTATACGGAATAAACTACCACCTATAATAGGACTCAAACTTCATCAGCTCTAAAACCATAGAAGGCCAAAATTATGTCCTAAAAAGTCGACAATGACGGAAAAGGGGTCAGCGATCGAATTGGGTAAAAGGGTTTTTGATGCTGCGGTCGTAGGATTTGAGCACATAGGTTGGGTAGAAAGTGATGTCAAAATGACTTGGCTTAAAACTTGAGTCAATCTTTTAGGAGATATTTTTAAAATTAATAGAATTTTATTAGGTTGAAGTTGAACTAAATTATTAATGCAAGTATATTAGTTAGCCAATGTGAGTTAATTGGGCTAATTTCAGAGAATAGCTAAAGGTTGGGCCATAAGGCCCACATCAAGGAAGGTCATACATTTAATGTTGACATTCAAGGCCTAGACTTGAATGAGGTCCAAATTCAAGCAAAAATTAGTATTGCATCATAGGCAATAAAACTAAAGAACATATACTATATATATATAATTGTATGAAAAAAATGTGACCATATAAACCTTTAGTGTTAAAAGATATATACACCCAATTAGTATAATTCCAACAAGACATAGCTGTAGTTTAATCTAAATTCTTTTAATAATTATATCCATTCAAACACAACCTTTCAACAATTATAAATAGATTATTTATGTCTGTAGATCAATTCACGACACATTTATTGCTTTGAGAAAGTTCAAAACAACATCTAATTATTTAGATTTGAGCGTCAAAGAGGTCACACTAGTAAAATTAGTGTCTCTCTTAACGTTATGTTGTTTTGCAAATTGAATATTAGAGATATGGATTAACGACAAAAACAATGAGGAAAAGACAAAATTACTTGACGTTAATCTCCAAACATCCATCAATATTTCTAAAAAATAAAAACAAAAAGGAAAGTATAGACTAAAAACATATGGACTTAGACAAAAGAGCCAAAACAAATTATATAACGTTAATGGAGAGTATAACATCATTTGTGAATGTGATGTAGGGTTACAAATTGAAGGTGGTGGGGTGGTGCCCAAGAAAAAAAGATATCCTCCATGGGTTATCATCAATACAAAAAGATTTTAGTAGGTCAAATTAAACAAGAATTTAGTATCAGAAATTGTGAAAAATAAAATAAAAACAAAACTAACCTTAATCATCCATGGCCATGTTGGCTTAATACCTTGTGGGGGCTGTCAGAAAAATGTAAGAGAAGTGAGGGAGACGAAGCAAACGATGGAACTGTGTTTAAGGCTTGGAAACGGGAGAATTTTCGGGAATGTGTGGAGAAAATGGAAATATATATATATATATATATTATTTACCAAATTTGAGAATAATATAGGATTCTTTATACAGTTAAAAGAGAGCTAATATATTAGAAAATTGACACAGTTAGAGATCTGTGAACTTTAAAAGGGAAATCTTGGCGATTGGATACTTGCAAATCATATTGATTATATATATATATATATATATATTAACAGATTTATTATGCCAGTGACTATATAAAAAAAATATTAGGTAAAAGATGTGATATTGGGAAGTTGTAATTAAATAGTGATAGTGAATTTTTTTTAAATCATAATAATTTTCTTAAAATTTTAATATACTATAAAAAAGATCACATTAGGGGCAATGTTATAAATTGCAATAATGATTTTTGAGATATAAATATAATTAATAATATTTTTTTTGTAAGTTTTTATTTAAGTCATTATCTATAATATATACACACACTCGCATATACAATTTATTGGATCTTAGTGATATCTTTTATGAGTTACAAATTTAATAATAGTTTTAAAAAGAACGAAAAGATAGGTCTTTTTTTTCTAATTTAAATATTTTACTTCATCTTAACATTTTCACTTGAACTAGTCTAATAATTTAAATAAGTACATTGAAATCATTAAATAATTATAATATTATATAAAAATAAATAAATATTTTATTAATTTCATACAATATAAATTTTAGCACATGCATCGAGCAGATCGAAATTACTAATATTGATATTGTATATAATATTTAAGTTGTTATTTCGATATTTAATGACATATTTATAATAACAACAATTCAATAACAATAAAAATACCACATGACGACATCTTTCCTATCTATCTTCAAATATGGAGTTCATGACAACTACGGGTAAGGAGTTTTGAGCTTAATAAAGGACATCTCAAAGTAAAGCCGTAATGAAGAGTATTCTATGTTCAATCCTCCTCCCACTTAACCTCTTGAATCTTAATATGGGATAACATCAGCTATCATGAAATGTAATATGTATGTGAGATGTCAAAAAATTGGCCTGGTGTCTTAAAAGGCTCCCTGGCCTTGCTTCACTGCTAGCATTGGAAAATATTAAATGCCATCCAAACAGCTTAAGATCGTGTCTTTCCCAAAACTTCTTGTTACTCAATAATCCACAACCAATCAAGAGCCACACCAGATAAAATTCCCACCAAGAATGAACAGCACTAGCAAATAGCCCCCAAGGCATTCTGCAAGTATATATGCAGCACCATTGAGATTAATCATTACAACATCTACATATGGTAAAAACTTAGATTAAGAAATATGATATTTAGGGAATTTAAACAGTTTTTGTTTCTTTCTTTCTTTCTTTTTTCTTTTTAAAGCATACCCTTTTCCCCTTGGTGGCTGCTGTTAAGACACGGACTATTAGATAGGCGCCATTTGTGAAGCCTAAAACGGAGACGAGAAACATCATCCATCCTTCATCTGCATGTTTTCCGGTGAAATAGAAAGGAGGAACAAGTAAGAGACGAGACAAAGATGCTGTCAAGAGGCCCTTTCGAGATTCAACATCGTATGTATCGATCTTTTGCAACAAGAGGACTTTGTGTTATTTCAGTATTATTTGCTAGAATTATATATGTTTCTTTTTCCTATATGATTTCCACCTTAGAAACATTACACTGTATAGATATATATATATATATGGATAGTATTTTATACTAATAATTTTAAGTGTTTATTTGCCCCTATCATGGTACTAGCTTTTTCTGGTGTAAGGCAGCATTTTAATAGAATAAAATTGTCGAATTAAGTCCAACTTGAAACTCCTCCTTTTATAGACTAAGTACGTCTATAATGTAGTGAGATTGATAGTTTGTATGCTTTTATGCCCTTTTCTCATGTCCATATAGATATAGGTTGTAATATGAGTTAATTCATATTTGATCAGTTTAAGAGCACAAATAATATACATGATTAGATAGAAAACGTGCATATCACTTAGTAGGAAGCACAACTCTTAAAATAAATTCTGGACGTGTTACATTTAACTAAAATAAATTTAAAATATTTTAATTCAATTCGACCCAATATATTAAGTCGTGCAACACACCCACATCTTGAACTGAATTGAGCCGGCTGAATGGGCAGCTTGGGCATGTGTGAGCCTTTGGATTAAAGCCATATATACAAGTAGGTTCTCTCCCTTCCACACACTATAGTATCCCCAAGGGGTCCAACCCCTTAACCAAAACCCAAAATATATATAAACTAGCTTGTTTAACTTCTTTCTCCAACGTGAGATGGCCATTTTTGCCTTCTTTGTTTCCTTTATTATCCTCATTCCCCCTTCAACTTCAACTTCAATTTTCTCTTTCAATCCTTAATGAATTTTGATAAACACAGCACACAATAAACATCACAATGAGAGGCTGTTCAAATCATATAAGATTTCAAAAGTTTCATTGAGTAAAAGATAATTAATTATTGAGCCAAAATTGGTTCCTCAAATAAGTCTCTTTCCTAAAATTTTAACAAATAGTACTAGTTGAGTATTTTTGCCCATCTTCTTCTTTTTATTCTTCTTTTATTTATATAGGCATATATGCTCGAAATTCATTGGATTTCAATTCAAACCTACATGAGAGGATGAACTCAATAGGTATTTTTGCCAGTCTAGAGTTATTCCTCTTCATCATAGAAATTGAATGAACCGTTAGTTAGTTATTCTTAATGCACTGTCTCACTACACTATTACATAAATTACCCCATAATGTTTCATGTATTGACAAATTCTAGTGTTAATCAATGTGTACTTCTATATACATACAAATCAAACCCCAGCAAGTCAGCTGACCGGCAGATAAACAAACACATGAAATTCCAATCCCCATATTCCCCTCTTTCAACCTTTTTCGCTTTTTCAAATGATCCCACATTTTTCAAAACCTGAAGCAACACCGTAGCTTTTCTCGGGCCTGGAGAGTGGAGACAAAAGATAATTGGACGCCACGTCGTTGAGAAAGAGCAAAGATTAGGACACTCGGGCCCGCAACAGCTTTAAAGCTTGGGGCCCACCACCTCTGCTCCAAAAAATTTCCAGTTCCCCACCGGCCACCACCCTTCATTTCTCTATCACTTTGCTCTTTCTCTCTACTTCTCCGCCGCCCAAGTTGCCCAAATAAATTCCTCCTTTGTCAGATTATAGTGAAGACTCCGTCAAGTGATCAATACAGGCCCGGCCTTGCCCGGCCCGTTTAATTAAGCTGTTAGTCTCTTTCTGACATCGCAAGCAGTTTATTGTTGTTTTACAGTTGTCTGTTAATCACTTTCACTTGCGTGTGAAGATTTTCCGTTAATTTTAACAAAACTCCAAATTTCTGTCCCAAAGAAAACGAATCCTCTCATTGTTAATGATAAATTTAAGAATTTATTCGCCACTTTCGGTTTTTGTTTAGAATTGGTCTTTGATTGAATTATGTTAGGCATCATTGGTGAAGATTAAAGACTAATGCAATGATTTTTGGAGTAATTATAAGGTCCTCATCAAATGTGTGGGGTTTACATGTCGCGTCATTCACAATAAATCATTATGTTATACTAATATCAATATTTTATTTTATAATAAAACATATTTCAATCCAAATTAATGTTAATAATTCATTTGAATAAAAAAAAACCCAATTATTTGGGCATACTGTATATATCTAATTCGATATAAATATTGAGAATGTCCTAAAAGTGAAAGTACAAACAAGTTGTGTCAACTCACTAATTTTATAAGTCAAGATCGGATTATAGTTCAAGCAAATTCAGATAGTATGTATTTAAACTTGAGGTTCATTAGTCAGCTTGTGAATCGATTTATAATTTTAATTTTTTTATTAATTTATATTATATTACTATTATTTTATTTAATTGCAAGCTCAAATTCAAATTCATAATAATTCAAAGTTCATTTGAAATTTAAATTTAATGAAGTTGAGTTAAGTGGAGTATGGTGTTTCACCAAATCAAACTCGAGCTTAATTTTTTTGTTTTTTTTTTAAATTTAAGTCAATTCGATTCAATTACTT
This sequence comes from Jacaranda copaia, assembly GCA_014898725.1. NCBI lineage: Eukaryota > Viridiplantae > Streptophyta > Magnoliopsida > Lamiales > Bignoniaceae > Jacaranda > Jacaranda copaia. Next base: position 1,279,934 of record JACGDI010005819.1, read on the forward strand.
TCTAATCAAAAGCAATTATTGTTCTCCGTTTGATAAAGTGTATTAAATGGTGGGTGAGAGTAACACAATTCAACTTTTTAAGTTGCCCGAATGAGTTAATATTCAATCATTATTCTACTAATTAATTACTTCCTCATTGCTGTGTGCGGATTCCTTTCCCGATCAATCATGCCCCCCTCCAATAATTTCTCAATTGACTTAGCCCGTTTGCCATATATTTTCCTTTTTAATTTTTTTCTTCCTTTTTTTGGTAGTAAAATATATGCGTGTGTGTATTGAGCAAGACCAAGTATGCAGCTTTAATTTTAGGAATGATAATGAGATGGGTCAAAATTCGAACCTGAACTTAATTTGTTTCAAATGAAATAAGTTTGAGGTGATTTAATGGGATATGAATTGATGTACAGAGTATAATTGTCATAACTCAAAGCATTTAGAGCAGGGTATGAGATTTGTCTAACCCATTCAAAACTCGCTTGGTAACCCCATCCTAAATATGAATTATATAAATCATACCTATAATAATAATAAATATATTATATATAAGAATAATATTCAAATAATTTAGGATGGAAGCTTGTTTCACTTTAAAATTTTGAGGTTTTTTTTTTCTTTTGTTTCAGTTTGCTGTCACAAACTTATAATATATAAAAATTTGGATGTTGTGTTAGTTGTTATTTTAATTCTACTTTTATCTCCTACTTCGTTTCTAAAATCTTATTCTGTTTGCATGAATTTTTCATTTTTGTATTTGAAATTTGAACTTTGATAGTTGTCAAGTCGTTTTGATTTTGATGATTTCATTGATCAATTATAATTTTTTTAATTTCTTTCGGATAATAACATGGGACAGAATCTTTTTGAGGCAGGATAGAGTGTGGAGCGAGATAAGATCTAGCAAAGCATGTATAAATTGAGCCAATCCCGCCTCATTGCCAGCCCTATTTAATTTGTCCTTGTCCATGAACCTTTGTGCGTTTACTTCTTGGTCCTAATTCATAGTCGGATCGGTGACATAATCAGCAATCAATTGTCATAAAATAATTGCCGCCCAACAAGTTACAACCATTCGATGAAATGCCAAAGACAAAAAATTTTAAAAAAGCTGGAATCTTATGAGCATAGTTGATTCGTATCAATTCATATTTAGAGTGCAGTCAGTTCTTACTGGTGCATAGCTTGCCAACTTGCTACCAAATATAATATGATTCAACAACGTTCTTCATCTGGTAAAACAATGAACTCTCATCGTTAGGTATTGGTTAAATATTAATCAATTATTCATATCATTGTCCATGTTGCCTCCATGGGCCACTTCCTTTTCCTTTTTTTAAATAATTAAAAAAAAATAGAATTGGAAGATCAACTCCGCTTGAATATAATCATAAAAATTTCTTACTTTTGCAAAATGTTTAGGGTTCAACTAGTGTCGGTTTGAATTTTATAACTTCTACAAAAAGTTATAGATCAAATCAATTAAATTATCAATTGACGTTGATGTTGTTTGGATTTAAATTTAAGAATATTTTTGAATGTATCTCATTGTAAGATAAAATTGCGTGTTTCTATTTTGAAAATGCATTTATTTTGAGAAGGTGCTCGATTTAATTAAAATATTATTCAATGTTCTTTTTGCTATAAATGTTAATATTTATAGGGTTCGTTTGCTTTGAATAATATTGTTAGAAGTGATATATAAGCAAATGAATATATTTTAAGTCTATTAGAACAGAATATTTTAATTTTATGTTTGGTTGGTAAGATTAATATATAAATAAATTAAAATATAATATCTAAATTTACTATTATATCCTTTATATTTTTTAATAAATTTTTCAAAATTTCCTCATTCTTCTCCATTATTAAGAACATAGTTTAATTGGAAATAAGATTAAAAAAAAAGGACCGTATTTCATTTTTGTAATTCTAATTATACCAAATCAAGAATCCCCCCTGATCCATTTTTCAAAACTAACAAACATTAAATATGTATTAAATATATTCATTTCCTCTAGGGTTTATTAAGAGCTTTTAGCAATGAAATAAATATTAAAATGGGTCGATTAAATATGTATCACACCTAATCAAGACAAATAAATAAACCCTTAGTGTTCAAGCTCTTGCTAATTTGAATTCATTATGCTCAATAGCCCATCTTAATCGCTATATTTGTCTTTTTTGTAATAATTTATATGCATGCCCTTAAGTTTACATGGAGTGTATCATATATATATATATATATATGTGTGTGTGTGTGTGTGGAATGTATGTTTAGTTGCTTGTAGCCCAATGATATCAGTTTTTTCTAACATGTGAGAGATTTCGAGTTCGAATCTAAATGTATTCTTTTGTGCACTTTATGTGCATTTAGTTGTGTAGCTTGTACTTTCATTTATTTAATTTGATGATTATATATTATTGAATTGCTGGAAAAATAATATTTGTCATTTGTAATATTCTGTAAAATATATATATGTATGTGTTAAATTATTTTGAGTCATCTTCCCTATGACATATGCTAATTGTTATATTAATAGACAACTATCAACATTTTTAAATTCCTTTACGCATAAAAAAGAAAAAAAAAATAGAAAAGGAGAACGAACAATTCGAGTGGTCGTATTGAGTTTGTGATCGTGAATACGTGACAGCCAAATCAATTTTAAACTTTCCCACCACTGAAAACATTCTTTCCTATTTCGTACGCCAACAGTTGTCCTTTTATATCCCCTCCACTACTCAACTTTGTCTTCATGAATATATGTAGATACAGAATAAAACCTAATAATCGTTCATTTCTAGTAAGAACTGCAGATATTGCCGATTGATTTATGGCCTCACACCATCCTGTTCCAGTCAACGATCTGGATTCGGTCCCCTCCGATTCGGTTGCGTCGACGCCACGCTCCGACCAACACTACCTCCATGACGACGGCGCCTCCGCTCTGCAACCGCGAATTCGCTTTATGTGCAGCTTCGGCGGCAAAATCGTGCCCCGTCCCCACGACAACCAGCTCCGCTATGTCGGCGGAGACACCCGTATCGTCGCCGTCCACCGCCACACCAGCTTCTCCTCTCTCCTTTCCAAACTGTCCAAGCTCTCAGGTACTACCAACGTAAGCATAAAGTACCAGCTTCCCAACGAAGACCTGGACGCACTTATCACTGTCACCGCTGATGAAGACGTTGAGAATATGATGGAAGAATACGATCGGCTCAGTCAGAGCCAGAAATCTTCTCGGCTGAGGCTCTTTCTTTTCCCTAATGACAGCAATGACTCCAGGGCCAGTAGTATTAACTCGCTCCTCGACGGCTCGGCTAAGCGCGAGAACTGGTTCGTTGACGCTCTTAACGGCGGACAGGCTTCCGGCCCGATTCTCGAGCGCGGCCGGTCCGAGGTGTCATCTATTGTCTCTGAAGTGCCTGATTATTTATTCGGGTTGGATAATTCGGATGATGCCCCGAAGGAAAGTACCAAAATCAAAAATAAAAACCTTCTGAACGATAACGTATCAATGTCCGACCCGGGTTCACCAGCTCCAGTCGTTTCTTCACCGTTCTGCTCCACGTCATCATCGCTTGCCCCTCCTAGCCTGCAAGTAATTCCGGATCTTCCGCCGGTAAAAACCAAACCCGTTAGCCCTGCTCCAGCTGTGGAACAAAAGGAAACTGAAATGATAAACGAGAAAATGGTTTCTCAACCAACAGGGTATTTGGGTAGCTCGATGTGGCATTACCCGAATCCCCCAGTGCAACCCATGCCAGCTGTATATTACCTGCCTGGTAGTCATATTCAAGCCGGGACTGCTTCCGTTCAACCCGTTCCTATTCGGGCACAGTTTGTTCAACCATACCCACTTGCACCGGGTCAAGTACCCATCGGGTTCCCGGGTGTCAATCAAGTATATGGGGCTGGTGTTAGACCATATGAAATGCCTACTAGAATTATCACAGATAATGCAGGTCAGCCAATGTACTATGGAGCAAGAAACGTGGCTGTTGTTCCTGGCTCTTATCCGGGTATGGTGGTTTCGGGTGGGGAAGAAATGCAGGGGCCTGGTCCAGACGTGATTCCTGGTCGGGTCTCCCAAGGATCTTGACAAATTGTTGGATATGTCACAGTTTACGCCACTTCTCCAGCTCTTTTTAAAGTACAGGTATATGTGAGATTTGATTGAATGATAAACATTTTTTCTTTTTTCTTTCTTTTTAAGGGATATATAAAATATTATGTATCCTTTATTTTGTTAGTTGGTTGTGGTGATTTGTGAGAAGGCTTTGTTGTGCACAAATCTTGTCAGAAAATTTAAGGTTTGTTAATGCATTTATGTGGAGAAAAGTGTAAATAAGGCGTAATGCTGTAATAATATAAGAATGTAGATTATTAATTTGTGCCTCCGCATGGACATTCTTCGTGTTTCGTCTGCTAGCACCCGTTTGGTTTTATTTTTATTTTTATTTTTATTTTTTATTTTCGTTACTTTTAAAATTTATGAAGGTAGTTAATGAAAATGAATTGAAAATAAATTTTTATTTGAGTAAATTATTGAAAAAATAATTATTATATTAGATTTAGTAAGTTGTAGGCAGAAAAAGAATAGTAATGATGAAAAAGAAAAAAATATATAGGTTATTGAGAAAAAATATGTGTTTTTGATAAATGTATTTTGAGAATAAAAATAAAATATATTAAAATATATATATATATAAAATAATATATTTTCATTTTCAAACAATAATAAATGTGAAAACAGAGTATGAGACTGAAACCAAATAGGTCCTTATTAATTCAATGAAATAGATCACCTAAATTTGGACTTGTGGATAGAAATGATTGTGATTTTGTTGACTAGGAAATGCCCCCTACATTTTCTGTTTCATTTAGTATTTTATCTTATTTTATAAACAAATATTAAATATATAATATATTTATGAAAATAAATATTTAAACTTTAATTATGTATATCTGACATATAAAACTGTCAAGTATAATAAAAAATGAAGATCAACTGAAAATTCAAAATACTATGGGAACTAAGATATCAAAATTATGAAATACGTCAACAGCTTTATTGTCGATAGTTGTAATTTATTTGTTTTTATTGGTGTTGATTATATATCTGTAAATAAATATTATATTTAATTATTGTTATTACTTAACTATTGGTAGCATTCAGAATATATGGACTCTAATTTCATCAATTAATTGGGCATATATGGAAAGGAGATTTGGATGCTCTTATGCATTTTATTAGTCAAATTCTAAATATTTCTTTTTTAATAAAATGATCGAATATACAATATATCAAGACTTTTATCAAGAGTTAATTAATAATTAATGGTAATAATTTCAACTAACAATTAAAGCAAATAAATTAAAAAAATTCAATAAAATTTGAATTTAGAATTTTGAAATCTTAAAAAATTCAATGTCATTAATTTAATAATAATTAATAATGAATAATTACATCTAACAAATAAATCAAATAAATATCCACAATTTCAGTAAAATTTTGAATTCAAAGATTTATTCAAAGTCCTATGATTAGTCAATTAGATGAATGACATTGCACTTAGATTTCGGTTTAAATCTTCTATTCCATTTCATGAATATATGATATATGTATTAAATATTTTCTTATAAAAATAATTAATAGAGAATCATATACATTTGACATTAATACAATAAATTAGAATAGGAGATGAAATAGACAATGAAATAGAGGGTCAAAAGTACTCAAATTTATATTCACTGTCAAACTTATATGCATGAGAGGAGGGATTCGATCATTATTATTAGTACTGATACTATTACCACTATAACAACAACAACTGCACATCAAAAGTTGGTTAGGGTTGGAAACCTGAGATTTTCTACTATCCTATTCCATTTGTTTTATTTATTATCATTTAATCATTTTGTATTGTGTTAAGTATTTCTTTGTTTTTGACAAACAAAACAAAGCGAAATTTAAACAAGTACCCCTTTTCAAATTAAATATCCTGAATATTTTTTTATTTAATTTTTTATTCAACATATAATTTTATTTAATCTCTCGCATATTTTATGATAATATTTTTTATTTATATTTTAGTACCCACCTATTAATCAACTAAATTATAATAATTCTAAAATTTACAATTAAAAAAATTCTAGAACTTACAATTACAAACTGTTCTTAAAATTAACAGAAAAATTAATTCTTATTAAAAAATTTAAAAAATCACTTAAAACATAAAAATTAAATAACACAATAGTCCTTTCTCAAATATGTATTAAAAATATTAAAAATATTTATATGTATATGTATGCATGTG
>JACGDI010005819.1:1286351-1298233 GCA_014898725.1 Jacaranda copaia
CATAAATTACAATTATTAAAATTATATTGTTAGGAAGATAGATTTAAAATTTATTTTTACCTTTTAAATTTTATCTTAATTAACAAATAAATTCAGTTAAATCTATTACATAGTTTTGATATGTTTATTATTTAATATCATAGAATATGTAAAATCTAAACAATTTAAGATTTTCATTTGTTTTGTTTAAATAAATGGTATATCTTAAATAAAAAAATTAAACAAAGGGTAAATTAGGTATTTAAAATAGAACAAAATAAATATCAAATTGTTTGAATGGAATGATATACTTGTTAAAAGAAAAATATACCCTACGGTTGAGATTTAGTTGTTTGTAAATCAACGATTACAAAATGTCTACGTGATTTTACGTAAAAACGAACAATTAAGATAACAGAAAAGCCCTAGAAACCTCAACCTCGCACTTTTTTTCTTCCTTCCCTTCTTTCTTTCTTTCTTTCTTGTTTTTTAAAATATAATTTATGCATACTCATGCAATTCATTAGGTTCAAAAATATGGTTTTACACTTTATATTTAGGACTTATACGATTGGGCCAAAAGTTATCTAGTGACCATACACTTATATATATGAAAATGTTGCCAGTGGACCTATTAGGCATTTAATATGGATTCAAACTCTAACAACTAATTGATATATATGTAAAAGTGTAATTAAATAATAGTGTAAAAATTTTAAAAAATATGTATAGAGATTTGTTTCTTCACAATTCCCTAAAATTACAATTACTTAAAAAAGAGATTCCAATTCAATAATTATTTTCCTATTTATGAATCCCTAAAAAGTTTAAAAAGCGCTCAAAATTTGCCTTATTGGGTGTGGTCGTTCCAAAATGCACAAAAGAATTATAGACATTTAGATAAAAGCATAAATAATTGATAAGTGATAACTTTATGGTAGGATATTAGATAGCAATTTTAATATATTAGTCGTCGTGGCACGTTATCCTTACATGTACATTAATTTATTATATTATTGTTACTAAATTATATTAATAAATAATAAAATACTTAATTTTTTATAATGTATTTTAGTAATGATATAATTTTAATAGTAAACACATCAATAACATATACTATCTATTATTCATTAATATAAACTCATATTTAGCTAATAATTTCTACATCAAAATTTTAAAATTAGTAAATATACCTACCTCCATAAATTTTGTTATCATGGTTTCACGATATTATTTATGCTTTTTCATGTTAAATTAATTGATAAATTTATTTTTAAAATTAAATTAAAAATTAAAAATATAATTAATAAAATAAATTTTGATGTAACATATCATAATCGCCTATTTTTAGTGTGTAAAAGACCTTTTTTTTTTAATAGTATAGATAAACAATGTTGATGGGCTGCCATACAAACTCATAATCTATATAAAAGGCCTTCGAAATTTAAAATCGCAAAGCCATATAGCTAAGCCCAGATGTCTGTGGACCCCCAAGTGATGTATTTTTTGGAAAATAATTTTGATGAACATACCTTTTTTATTATGTTTCTTCTTTCAAAGTCAACGTTCCAAAGATATTCAATATTTTAAATACATTAAAATATGTTTACCAAATTACATAGTGAATTATTATATCTTAGAAAATTGAGAAAATAAGTTTACCAAATTACATAGTGAATTATTATATCTTAGAAAATTGAGAAAAAGGATTTCAAATTTTTGCAATTTGGCCAGATTAAATATATTTGAAATTAAAAGATATTAGAGATATATTTTAAAAATAAGATTATAGAATTAAAAAAATATCAATAATGATAATTTAGTAATTAATTAATATAATGGTGAGATTTTAAAAATAGATTTTAAATTATTTATTTTTTCAAAGAAATTATAAAATTTTTATTTTTATTTTTGTATCTTATGAGCTAATCTTCTAAAAATTTTACTAAATTCAATAGTACATTTTTATAAGTTGTCAAACATTTTAGAGATTTGAACAAATTAAGATTATGGAATAAAAATATATTAATAATGATAATTTTGTAATTAATATAATGGTGAGTTTTAAAAATAAATTTTAAATTATTTATTTTTTCAAAGAAATTATAAAATTTTAATATTTTATTTTTGTACTCAGTCAAATGCTATCTAAAACTTTTGATGAAGTCCAACTATGATTCAATTTAAATTGACTCAAACATAATCTAGTTTTATGTAATTAGATAAGGTTTTCTGGACCGAATTTAAGAGATCCCACAGCAAGGTTTTTAGACAAATTATTCCCAAATTTTTTATGCTGTGTTTGGATCAAAGAATTTCATCAAAAAAGAGAAGAAATGTAAATATGCTAAAATTAAATCATAAAATTATACCATTGGACGCGTGAGAAAAAAATGTCATCTATATTTTTATGAGGTCCAAAGGGAAGATTAATTTCTTGGTAAATTCATTTTCCCTTTTCTTGATAGTATGCTTTATTATATATACGTATTTATTTATATTTACATAAATATTTATTAAAAATTTATTAAAATTTAAAATTCAAAAAATATATATATATATAAATATAAGGACGATATAATTAGACCAATAACATCCGCATTAAACATGAGTCAAAAGCTAAAAATCCTTAATAATGATAATTGATTCCAAGTTCCATCAAATTATCATTTTTTCTTCTAAACCAAACACGCCGCAAAGAACCAACACCTAGCAGCGGACATGTCAGAATGCATATATTACATTGCATATACACCTATAAAGTGCCGTGGCCTCTGCCTCGAGTCTCTTACCTTTCTCGCTTCGTCTCCTCTCTATCATTGCTCCATTCCGCTGTTTTTTCCGGCTACGGCCCACGTCGGCTCCCTTTCAAGAGTATTTATTCACCGTACATGCGTGGTTCAATGGCGGCGCCACCGGGAAAATCACAACCATTGCACAACTTCGTTTTGCCGGACCTCAAATGGGCCCGCAAGAACTCCTCCACCCCTGCTGGCTCCAGCTCCGACAATCACCACCACCGCTTCGGCCGCCGCAACTCCCCTGATCAACAACCAAAGGCTGACACCGACCACAAGGCCCGATACGCCGGCCCCAAGCATCAAGTGAGGAGCAGTTCGTTGCAAAATGGCTCTCTTTCGTTGAAGGTGGAGGAGTTGAATGGGGAGGCCAAGGCGTTGAATTTGGGACCGAGGAATGAGGTCGACAAAGAGGGGTCGAATTCTAAGAAAGAAATGAATGCTGATAACAGTGATAACAAAACCAATATAAAGTCTCAGAGGGTGAGGGAGTTGCTGGAAGGAGGGCATCAGAATGGTGGAGCACGGAGGAAGGAGAAGAGTAGTAGGCTTTGGATTTCCCTGTCGAAGGATGAAATTGAGGAGGATATTTTTGCTATGACGGGCAGGAAGCCCTCCCGCAAGCCCAAAAGACGGCCCAAGGGCGTCCAGAAACAACTTGATGTATGTGGACTTGATTCCTTTCTTTTTTTTTTTTTTTTGTTTGAGCAGTGTGATTTTGATTTACAAGAAAAGGAGAATTATTCTTGTTTTTGGTTTTTATACATGGTTTTTAGATGTTCTTTTTTCCCTGTTCTGACAGAATGTGTTTCCTGGACTGCATTTGGTGGGACGCTCATCTGACTCTTACCGGGTTAAGAAGCCGTGGTATGGTCTTCTTTCCTTTTCTTTTCCTTATTTTTCTCTTTTGTCTCTGGATATAATTGAAGTTGTCGTGCATGCACGCTTTAGTATTGTTGCATATTACTATTTTCTGTCAACTCCAAACTTAAATTAGTGAAAGATAGAATTTTTCGGGGCTGCAACATAAAAATGTACTCTTGCAGAGGTAAATGTGATGCTTTAGCCTTTAGATGAAACCGGACTGTTGGTATAAGGGCATTTTGAGTGCACCGCCTGCCTGAATATGTGTTTACGAACGTGCTTCGTGCAAGTTTGATTATTTTGCTTTCGTTGTGGATTTCCATATTTTATCTGCTTTCTTCTGATATCTGTATTCTAATTGTGCTAAGTGAGTTGCAGCTAACTGTTTGGTGCTGCAATATGCAGATGTGGATTCAATGTCAATATGGAGCGGAGGTTGGAAAAAAATGATGTTAATGTGGTTGTGGTATACCATTGGATTATGCAAAGAAGTATAAGGATAAATATATCGATGGGCCTATCCGATTTTTATTTACTTATTTATTTGTGGCGTAGTACTGGTTATGGTATTATCTGGGATTTAGCGGCTTTATAAAGTCTTCTATTTTATCAATGTAGCTTTGGTGTAAGCTTTGAAGTTTCTTGTAATTGAATGAATTGGATCAAAACCTTTCTTTAGAATGCAATATCTTGTATTGGCTCTCCAGGGCACTGGTGTTATTTTGAAAAGCTCTGATCCTGAATGTCTTTCTCGCATGAGTATGTTTCCTGTTTCTGCATGGGTACTGATTCATGCCTGTAGTTTGTGTGTGGTATTGAACTGAATTGAGAAAAATAGCTGAGGCTTTGGTTGCTTCCTGTATCGAGAGGATTTTTGTGCCCCTGAGCCTGTATTAGGTTGGATGGAAGTTCGTATGGGTTATGCTTTCTTAGACTAATCTTATGCTCGTATAGTTTGTTTGGTTTTATTTTCTAGAGGCATTTTTATTTTCTGACAAAAAAAATAGTTAATTATAAGTACGAGTTTGAAAATAAAATGTTGTTTGGATTTTTCGTTTAAAATGAAATGATTGTATAGGGTTGAAAATGAGTTGTATTTAGATATTATTGTGCTTTTATATTAAAAATCGTGCAAATGAAAGCAGGAGAAAATAAGATGTGAAAATGGAGCAAAAATATAAGAGTGTTTGAAAAATATATTGAGAATGAAAATGCTTTTAAAAATAGGAAGAAATTGATAATTTTCTATTTTTATGAAAATAAAAATGTATTTTGAAAATAAAATCCAACGGCACCTAATGTTGCCCTATAGCATAACAGGCCAAATTTCAGTGTCACGAGAGATCTATGCCAGCAGGAGAAACGATAGATCTTTCTGAATGAGGATGACTAATTATACTGATTTTATACCAGCAGATCGACTTAATATGATTGCTTTTGGTTTACTACTGTTACTCCTACTGCTACAGACTCTTGTGGTACATTCGTGGGCCAAAGTAGATCTCTAACTAATATGAGTGGATGGAAACGAACAATTTTATGACAGGAAGTATTATCAATGTCGGCTAACTGAGAATTGTTGGATAAACAAATGGCGACAGGCAGAAGTGTCTGTCTGAGAGTATCATATGAAAGTGTTATGCTAAAATCAAAAGTGGTGGTGAAAATTTCAGTAAAATTTGAACTCAAACATTTCCTCAAAGTCTTATGATTAGTCAATCAGTGAGTGATATTACCCTCAAATTTATATTCATTGTCAAACTTACATGTGTGAGGTGAGGTTTTTGATTATTATTATCATTATAATATACGCATATCAAGAATTTATTAGGATTGAAAACTTCAACCTTATATTTTTTTTAATTTATATATATACATTCCAGGAATTAATTATATTCAAAATCCTGATTTTAATGTGTGGGACTTATGTTATTGGACCAAAAGCTACTCGGCGACCACATACTTATATGTGTGAAGATAATGGTAGTAGACCTATTGGCCACTCAATGTGGATTCGAATTCTAACAAACAATTAGTGTGCATGTGAAAGTGTAACTAAATATAATAATTTAAAAAAAAATATGTATAGAGCTTTGCTTCTTCACGATACCCTAAAATTACAATTAATTAAAAAGAGAGACTCGAATTCAACAATTACTTTTGTATTTTTAAATCCCTAACAAGTTTATAAACTGCCCAAATTTTGCCTCATTGTTTGTGGCCATTCCAATTTGCACAAAAGAATTATTGACACTTAGATAAAAGCATAAATAATTGATAACTTCATCGTACGATATTAGATAATAATTTTAATATATAAATAATGTTGATGGGCTGCCATACAAAGCCCATAATCCATATTAAAATGGGCAACCTATGAAATCTTTTGGGCTTTCAAAATGTTAACTCACACACCATAAAACTAAGCCCAAATGCCTGTGCACCTCCAAGTAATGCACTTTTTGGAAAATAGGGATGCAAAAAAACCTAATTAGCTCGTGAGCTCAACGAGCTAGTTCGAAAAGTGTTCGAGTTCGAGTTTGAAGATTCTTGAACTCAAGCTAAGTTCATATAGGTTTCGAGTCGAGCTGGAGCAAAAAAATTCTTGTTTGTAAGTTTGCGAGCTTATATATATTTTTAAAAAAATTATATAAAAAATATAATAAAATGTATTAATTTTAAATTTTTTTATAAAATAATTTAATTTTTCGAGTGCTCGAACTGGGCCTGAACTCGAGTTTATATTTTGTTGGTGAGTTTGTACATAACGAATCGAATCACATTGAGCTTGAGCTAAATCTCAAACCTGAAAAAATTGTCAAAGCTCTATCTTGTTTGCATTAATGACAAATAATTTTAGTGAATATGCCTTTTTTTTTAATTTTTTTCTTCTTTCAAAGTCAATGTTCCAACTATACTCGACATTGTAAATACATTTAAATATGTTTACCAAATTACATAGTGAATTATTATATCTTAGAAATTTTCGAAAAAGGATTTCAAATTTTTGTAATTTGGCCAGATCAAATATATTTGAAATTGTAAGATATTAGATATATATTTTAAAAATAGAATTTTAAAGTATTTGAATAAAATAAGATTATAGAATTATAAAATATCAATAACGATAATTTTGTAATTAAAATAATAGTGAAAGTTTAAAAATAAATTGTGAACTTTTTTTAAAAATTTTTTTCTAATATTTTAATATTTTATTTTTGTATCTTATGAGCTTGTCTCCTAAAAATTTTATTAAATACAATAGGACACTTTTGTAAGTTGTCAAACATTTTAAAGATTTGAACAAATTAAATTGTAGGATAAAAATATATCGATAGTGATAATTTTATAATGAATAAGGTATTAATTTTTTTCAAAAAATTAGGAGTTCTATATTTTTCTAAAAAATTAAAAAATTTAAACAATTCTTTTTTGTGTTTTATAAGCTTATCTCCTTTAAATTTTATTAAATACAATAGAACATTTCATAAATGTTCAAAAAATTTTAAGATGTTCTAAGAGCTTAAAGCTCACTCTAATACTCACTTAAAAATATCAAAATTATAAATTTCTTTAAATAATTTCAGTCAAACACTATCTAAAAGTTTTGATGAAGTCCAACTAGGATCCAATTTAAATTGATTCAAACCTAATCTTGTTTTATGTAATTAGATAAGATTTTTTGGATAAAATTTTTAAGATATCCCACAAAAAGGTTCTAGACAAGCGGTTCTCAATATTTTATGCTATGTTTGGATGAAAGAATTTAACAAGAAAAACAATATATATGTATATATATGCCAAGATTAATCATAAAATTATAATATTTTAAGTGTGAAAAAAATATGTCTTCGATATTTTTACGAGGTCCAAACAGAATTAATTTCTTGATAATTATTTTTCTTTTTTCTTGATAATATGCTTAAATTCTTTATATATACACACACACTTACATATATTAAGGCCCTGTTTGGTTTTATTTTCATAGCTTCTTTTTTCATTTTTTATTATTTCAAATATAAAACACATCATTTTTTACATATTTTCACCCAACATCATTTTCATTTTCAAAATATATTCTCTAATAACCTATATATTTTATCTCAATTACCTATATATGTTATCTCTTTATTTCATTATTTTTATCTTTTTCCATCTACAACCTACTAAACCCAACATAATCATTACTTTTTCAATAATTTATCTAAATATAAACTCATTTTCAACTCGTTTCTATTAATTAATTTTTTAAATTTTAAAATGATATAAATAAAAATAAAATCAAATTGGGCTTAAGAATTTATTAGAACTCGAAACTCAAGCTTTATTAAAACTTGAAACTTAAGCTCACGAATAAGTGTGAGAATGATATTTAAGCCAAAAACTAATATATTAAACCTGAATCAAGAGCTAAAATTCCTTAATGATGATATATATACTTGGAAGTTCAATTAAATCATCAATTTTCCGCCTCAACCAAACACGCCCTAAAGAACCAACAGCTAGCAGCGGCCATGTTAGAATGCATATTACATATGCACACGCATATATAGTGCCGTGCCCTCTGCTTCCGAGTCTCTCACCTTTCTCGCTTCGTCTCCTCTGTATCATTACTTCATTTGCTGTTTTTCTCCGCTGCCACCGGCCTCAACTCCCTTCCAAGAGTATATATTCACCGTACATGAGTGGTTCAATGGCGGCGCCACCGGAAAAATTACAACCATTGCACAACTTCTCTTTGACCGACCTAAAATGGGCCCACAAGAACTCCTCCTCCCCCGCTGGCTCCAGTTCCCACAACCACCACCACTGTTTCTGCCGCCGCAACTCCCCTGATCAACGCCCAGAGGCTGACTCTGACCTCGATGCCCGACACACAAGCCCAAAGCATCAAGCGCGGACCGGTGCGTCACAAAACGGCTCCCTTTCTTCGGACGTGGAGGAGTTGAATGGGGAGGCCAAGGCGTTGAATTTGGGACCAAGGAATGAGGTCAGCAAAGCGGGGTCGAATTCTAAGAAAGAAACGAATGTTGATAACATTGACAACAGAACCAATATAAAGTCTCAGAGGCTGAGAGAGTTGCTGGAAGGAGGGCATCAGAATGGTGGAGCTCGGAGGAAGGAGAAGAGTAAGCTTTGGATTTCCCTGTCGAAGGATGAAATCGAAGAGGATATTTTTGCTATGACGGGCAGGAAGCCCTCCCGCAGGCCCAAAAGACGGCCCAAGGGAGTCCAGAAACAACTTGATGTATGTGGACTTGATTCCTTTCTTTTCTTTTTTCGTTTGAGCAGTGTGATTTTGATTTACAAGAAAAGGAGAATTATTCTTGTTTTTGGTCTTTATACGCGGTGCTTAAATGTTTTTTCCCCCTGTTCTGACAGAAAGTGTTTCCTGGACTGTATTTGGTGGGATGCTCAGCTGACTCGTACCGGGTTAATGTGCCGTGGTATGGCCTTGTTTCGGTTTTTTTTCCTTTTCTTTGGGAACTCTGGATATAATTGAAGTTGTTGTGCATGCATGCTTTAGTTTCGTTGCATATTACTATTTTCTCTCAACTCCAAATTTAAATTAGTGAAAGATAGATTTTTCCGGGGCTGATTTTGAAGGATGGACATATAAATGTACTCTTGCAGAGGTAAATGTGGTATAAGGTCATTTTGAGTGCACCTGCCTGCCTGAATATGTGTATATGCATGTGCGTCGTGGATGTTTGATAATTTTGTTTTTGTTGTGGATTTCTAGATTTTATCAGCTTTCTTCTGATATCTGTATTCTAATTTTGCTAAGTGAGTCGCAGCTGACTGTTTGATGCTGTAATTTGCAGAGGTGGTTTCAATGTCAATATGGAGCAGATGTTGGAAATCAATGTCAACATGGTTGGGGTACACCATTGGATTATGTAAAGAAGTGTAAGGATAAATATATTCACAGGGTGTTATCTAGAATTTAGCAGCTTAATTAGGAGTTCTCTTTTTATCCATGAAGCTTTGAAATTTCTGGCGATTGAAGGAATTGAATTATACCTTCATTAGAACTCAATGAGTTGTATTGGCTTTCTGTGGCAACAGTGTTATTTAAAAAAGCTCTGATCTTGAATGTGTTCCTGATGTGACTAGGCTTCCCGTTTTTGCTTTGGAGTGGATTTGTGCCTGTAGTTTGTTTCTGATATTGAACTCAATAACAGAGGCATTGGTTGCTTCCTGTGTTGGAAGGATACTTCTGCCCTTGGGCCTGTATAAAGTCGGATGGAAGTTCTTATGATTTATGCTTCCATTGTACCTAATTCTATGCTACTATATCCTCCCTGATGTTGTCCTATAGTATACCGGACCAAATTTTAGTGTCAAGAAGGATCTATAGCAGCAGTAGATTTCATAGATCTTCCAGGATAAAGATGACTTCATGGATCAGATTTTACAGCAGCATATCGACTTCATTTGATAGCCCTTGATTTAGTTCTACTGCTACGATCTCTTGTGTTACATTTGTAGGGCAAGTAAAAGACGAACTCTAGCAAATATTAGTTCTGTCGGATAGAAATAAACGATTTTATGCCAGGAAATATCATCAATATTAGCTAATTGAGAATTGGTGGATAAATAAATGCTGACAGCCAGAAGTATCTGTCTGAGAGTATCATGTAAAAGTGCTATTCTAGAATCAAAGGTTGTGATGAAAATGCTAGGAATAGGCAACTAGTAGTGAAAGATTGTAGTAATGGAGCAACAAGGAGCTAGTTGCTTTATGGCAATCAGAAAAAAACAAGTATCAGCTCTTTCTGGTGAAAAATGTTTATAATACAACCCCTGATGGGGGAAGCAAATTCCTCATGTGAAGCATGCTATTTTGTCTGTTTCTTTCCACATCCGGAAACTTAAAGCTGTGTTTCAATTCATTCTCTGTCTATATTGTGTAGTTGAATCCATTTTGTATTGCCAACACTTTGTTCCTTTCTAGGTCCCATTTCTTCGTTCTTACGGCAGACCAGTATGTCTTGTAAACTATTAAATCGCCCAATTTCTGTCATCTGTAGGGTCGAGTGTTGGCCATTATATCTAGCCATCTAGGACGCCTCGTCTGGTTGGTCTTATCTTTCTGAAAGTACCATTCCAATGTTTGTACTAATCAGTTTCTCCACTCAATCCTGTTTCAGACTGCATGGCATTGAAGTGCAGAATCGTAATCGGTCTCTGTCACTACATCCTGATGATTTTGATCCTATTGGATTTTAGATCAAGTTAGTCTTTCACTAGTGTTTAGTCCGACGCCTCCATCCCTCTCACAACAAGTCTCCTACACATGTACAAAGTAGGCAAGATGCAGTATCAACAATACATCTGAAAAAGTATCTGAAGATATCAGATTTAGATATCTATACTCTGTCGGAACAAGAAATCTTGGCATCTCAATTCAAAAATGAGTTTGATTTTTATCCCGTGTCTTAAAAAATATTTACCATCCGCAAAGACAAAAAGTGAAGATTTTATATGAAGAAATGCGTTGAGAAAGGGACATATACAAAGTAGTAAGCAAGTAGCACGTCAAGACAACTGACATCAGTTGGATTTTTCGACAACTGATGGCCAAAAACTGGCTAGAAAACACCAAAAACCGTTTCAGTTTCTGTTACAGGCCATCTCCATGGTGGTTTGGTTCAAAGACTGGACAGGAAGTTTTCATGTTTGAAGTAATTCTATATTGGAAAGAGACACCGGTGGAGTAATTCATGCCCCGTATTTCTTTCGAACATCACCTATAGTTACCCTTGCACGACATCGCTGGTTTCCCTTGTGCTAACATAACCTTGAGCTGTCTTAGGCCGCGTTTTTTTCCATCTTTGCCCGACAAACTATAACTAGCTGAGTTATATTTACTGTAAGACGTTGGAAAAGGTCATCTCTATAGCACTCAACTTGTGCTGAAGATGTTCTTGAGAACGGTGGTAACTGCTTGCTTGCTTGTAAGTTTTACCGACATTATTTAGATTAAAATACATAACTAAGCGCAAGTGGTTGAGTTCAAATCTCAGTTTTGAAGAACTTTTTTTATTTGAATTAAGGCCAAAAATATTAAGATTGAACTTGGATTGAGCTTACCAACAAGCCCAAAATAAAATCTACTTTTTCTTTGCTTAATTTACATATCATTATTTGATGATTTAATTGTTCTTAAATTTTTATTGTTATATGCTATCAATAAAATAAATATACAATTTTAAATTATTTTTTATTTTACTATAT
>JACGDI010005819.1:1304936-1351718 GCA_014898725.1 Jacaranda copaia
TTGACAACCAAGTTAGTTATCAAGATAGTTATCTAGAAAATCCAACAACTTTGTCGTTGATTTTGGTTAGTGTTGAGAGACACATGGTCTTGCCAAAGCACATTTAACAGTTTGTCTTCACAACAAATAATTTTATAGTAGATTTTCATTATTGACTTATTGATCGACTGGGTCAATTATATAATTTAGGCTAAAAAGCCTTAAATTGGTAACATGTAGCTATCTTGAGTCGACTACGTGGTCGATTCAAAACTTTAGCTTGGCAACGTGATGCTACTTTTGCGTCAAACTGCAGAGTCAACTTGGAGTTTTAGTGTGGAAGCGTGAAGCTTCTTGTTCGTCAACTACGAGATTGACTTGAAACTTGACTGGCAACGTGGAGTTGCTTGTTTGTTAACTACAGGGTCAACTTAAAACTTAGGTGGCAGCATGGAGCTGCTTGTTCGTTGACTACGGGATCAACTTGGAACTTGAGTGGCAGCATAGAGCTACTTGTTTATCGACTACATGATTAACTTGAAACTTGGGTGGTAGCATGAAGCTGCTTGTCCATCAACTACGCGGCCGACTTGAAATTTGGGTGGTAGCATAACGCTGCTTGTCTGTCTACTATGAGGTCGACTTGGAACTTGAGTAGCCGTATGGAGCTGCTTGTTGGTTGACCACGGGGTCGACTTGAAACTTGAAATGGTGCGAGGTAGATACAATTGTGATAATGCAAACAAATGCAGCAATGTTACTAGAACTTTATTTATATCACAGAATATGATGTTGATTACAATGTGCTTTTATATGTAAAATTTCTTTAGGTTGATGGCATTCCATGGGCGAAGGAGCTCATCCACATCCATATTAGCAAGTCGGTGAGGATTATGCTTTGATACCTTCATCATGGTATAGGGTCCTTCCTACTTCAGGTCAAGTTTGCCAACATTCTTAAACACTTCCACCTTTTTGAGAACAAGGTCTCTGATCTTAAAATAGTGCAGCTTGATCTTTTTGTTATAGTTCTCCCCCATCTTCGACTTGTAGTACTGAATGGTGTTGTAAGCCTCTTGTCTTCGCTCATCGATAGTCTCGAGGTTAAGCTTCCTTTCTGATGTGTTCCTAAGTAGGTGGAAATGAATGACCTAAGCTGTATGTTGAATGAGTTCTGAGGGGATGACTGCCTTAGACTTATAGACCAAACTATAAGGGCTATGACTTATGGCTATTCGGGGAGTTGTCTGGTATGTCCACAACACTCTTGGGAGATCATCTGTCCAACTCGAGCTAGTATCTTGTATCCTAGTTTTCAAATGGTCAAGAATTGTTCTGTTTGTCATCTCTGTCTGGCTATTCAACTAAGGATTACCCACTGAAGTAAAGTATTGGGTGATCCCTAAGGCTTCGCACCAACTTCTAATACTTCTACTCTAGAACTGAGTCTCATTATTTGAAATAAGGATCTTAGGTAGGCCAAAACGACAAATGATGTTTTTTCAGATGAAACTCTTAATGGCTGCATTTGTTAGCTTTGGGGTAGCCTAGGCCTTGACCTATTTAGTAAAATACTCAATTGCCTCGATTATGAATTTTTGCTGACCTATTAACTTCGACAGTCAAAATGTCGATCCTTCACTTGTCGAACGGCCAAGAAATTTGGACATTGACTATAGGCACAATAGGTTGCTGTGGTAGGTTCAAATAAACTTGGCATGATGTACATTTTTGAGCCAAATCCATAGTCTTTTAGTAATATCGGTCGAAAGTATGCATATTAGATTATTTTATGTGTAAGGGATCTTCCCTTGGAATGATTTCCACACATGCATGCGTAGATATTTTGCAATACTTCATGAGTCTGGTCGAGATCTAGGCACCTCAGGGGTGGTCCAGAGATCAACCTCTTATACAATTGGCCATGCTCGTCCACTGCAAACTTGGCAGCTTGCCCTCGAAGGTGTTGAGCCTCATTTCTATCTTTGGGGATTGTGCCATACCTTTGGTAGAGTTTTATCGGATCTTGTTATGAAAGGACTGTCTCCTCAATGCATCCTACCAAGTTTTCCTCAAGTGAGTTGATTGACGGCCCATCAAAAAGTAGAATGTTATTGTCTTGTCTCTTATGCCCTTGGTTAAGCTAGTGAATTTTGAAAGAGCATCCACACAGTTGTTCTTAAATCTAGGTACCTAATTGAGGACAAATTTTTTGAATGATTGTTGTAATTTTCTAACCTCTGTTAGGGACTGGCTCATCATGGAATCCTTCGCCTCAAAATTTCCCTCGACCTATTTTGTTACCAGCTGGGAGTCTGTGATTGCAACTAGGTGCTTAACACCTCGATCGAGTGCTATCCTCATCTCGACAAAGAGAGCCTCGTATTTTGTCTTATTATTAGTAATTGCGTAGTCGAGCTTGATCACAAATCCATACTCCTCTGCTATTAGGAGTAGAGAGCCACTCCTGCTCTCCCTCCAGATATAGTCAAAGATCCATCAACGTGTAAAGTCCAAGTGAGAGAGGCTTTGCTATTTTTCTTAGGCAGGTTGACTCATTCGACAATGAAGTCCGCTAAGACTTGCGCCTTGATGACTGTTCTTGGCTGGAAGATAATATCAAATTCTCCTAATTCAATGGCCCATTTGGTTAACCTTCTAGAGGTGTTTGGCTTTGATAGCACCTACTTCAATGGCTGATTGGTTAGCACTATCATGGCATGATACTAAAAATATGGATGCAGCTTCCAAGCAGCAATGACGAGAACCAATGAAATTTTTTTGATCTCCAAGTAATTATGCTCTAGTCCTTGGAGTGATTGTTGCAATAGTAGACTAGTCGATGGCTTCCATCTCTAGTCGAGACTAAGATTGAGCTAATCGATAATTCTGAAATAGCCAAATATATGTGAAGGACCTCTCTGAGTTTAGGTTTGGCAAGTGTTGGGGGTGAAGATAAATACTGTTTTAATTTGTGCAACACCTGATAACACTATTCATTCCATTGAAAACCCAACCTCTTGGCACTTTTGAGAATTTTGAAGAAAGGCAGGCTCTTATCTGCTAATCATGCAATGAACCTCCCAAGGGTAATAATCCTTCCAACCAGCCGCTGCACATCCTTGATTGTTTGAGGAGGGGCGATGTCCAGAATGGCCTGAATCTTCTGTGAATTGGCCTCAATACCTTGTTGACTGACCATATAGCCTAAAAATTTACCTCATCGAATCCTAAACGTATACTTATTTGGATTCAGCTCTAAACCAAATGCTCTCAATATTACAAAAGTGTGATTGAGGTCGAACAAATGATCCTAGGCCATTTCTATTTTTATGATCATGTCATCGACATACACCTCAATCAACTTGCCTATTTATTTTTGAACATAAAGTTGACTAGCTTTTGGCAAGTTGATTCGGCATTTTTCAGTCCAAAAAGCATGACCAAAAAGCAATAAACTCCATTGGGAATCACAAAAGAAGTTTTATTCCTGTCTTCGGGGGTCATAAATATTTAATGGTAGTCTTGGAATGCATTTATTATACTCAATAACTCACAACTAGCAGTGGAGTCTACTAGTAAATCTATTTGAGGCAGGGGGTAAGGATCCTTAGGGCAAGTTTTATTCAAATTTATAAAATCATTACACATACGCCATTGTCCCTCATTCTTTGAGATGAGTACAACATTACAAAACCAAGATGGATATTGAATCTCTACAACGTAACCTATATCTAAGAGTTTCCTGACTTCCTCTTTAATGATCTGGGTCCTCTCGGCATTAAATGTGCTCATCTTCTGTTTGATTGGTTTGTATGAAGGGTTGACATTGAGGTGGTGCACAATCACATTGGGGTTGATTCCTTGGATGTTATATACTTTCTAGGCAAAGATATCAATGTTTCTCCTCAGGAAATTGACCATAAGGCATTCCACATGGGGGCTATATCCATCCCGATTTGAGTTGTCTTGTCAAGGTTTCCCTATTCCAACTCGATAATATTAAATTCCCCAGCGGACTCCACTTGGGTATCCTCCAACTTTCTCTTCTTGTGAGCTTGGACCTTCTTAGGTTCTACTATAGAGGCGTTCCCCAAGGTCTTCAAATGTCGTTGAATCTTCTAGTCACTTGACTCGATTGAAATGTTGTAACACCTCCAAGCTTCCTTGATGTTGCACAACAATTCACCTGTGCTAGCCTGGATTGGGAATTTGATCTTCATGTGATAAGTTGAGATAATAGCATAGAAATTATTGAGGGCTAGTCGACTAATTATAATATTATAAGCAAATGGGACATCGACCGCCAAATAGTTCATCATCAGGGTCCTTTTTCAGGACATCTCCCTGAATGACGTTGAGAGATTAATGGACTCTTCTAGAATGATTTTTGACCCCCCAAATATGACCAGAGGGGTGTGCATAGGTTCAAACTTCAACTATCCTAAATTCATTCTTTTAAAGGTGGAGAGAAAGATGATGTTGGCTAAGCTACCGTTATCAACCAGAACCTTTCTCACTTCAAAGTTGGCAATCTCAATAGAGACTATCATGGGACAATCAATTTTGTGGTTGATATTTTTTCCCTCGAGGTGGGCCAAGTCGCTATTAAATGGGCTCTGTGCTCATCGATAGATGGAATGTCATTTCGACTGGCGAAGCTTTGGTCAACTCCAGCTTTCTCTAAGTTTACCTCCTCACTAACTTTGAGTCCCCCCTGTGGGACCTCTCGTAATCATGTTAACTACACCTCGAATAGGCGGGTTTCTTTCCTTTGTCCTCCTTCCTCGGGCTAATTGATCTTTCTCTACGGGGAGTTTGGTTGGTTTTGCTCTCTATAGCCTACATCTCCATGGCCACATACTTTTTGAGATGGCCTTACTTGATGAACCTCTTAATTTCGTCCTGGAGATTGAAGCATTTATCTATGTTATGCCTTTTCTATTTATAAAAGAGGCAATACTTTTTTTATTTTTTTATTGTTTTAGTCTCTATCAGCTTCCTCAATTTCTTGAGGAGATTGTCATGCTGAATGGCATACAGGACCCCTCTCCTTGGAATATTCAGTGGGGTGTAGTTGTGGAAGCACTTTATTGGAGATCGGCCTCTCTCTCTCTGTGTTTCTGGTCATCTATTTCCTTATTTTTCTTTTTATCAACCTCAGAGTTTTCAAACTTCAACTTGTTCATCTCTTCTTGGGTCATATATCTCTCTGCTAGGTCAAACAGTTCCTCTATCAACCTCGGGCGCTTGCACACTAAAGCATTGGCGTATTCCTTGTGTCTGAGTTCCAAGAATAACACGTTGATTAGAAACTCGATCCTAGTATTGTCTATCTTTAGGACCTTCATATTGAACCTCATAAAGAAGTTACGGAGGGACTTTTCCTCATTTTGCTTGAATTGAGTGTGGGGGAGTTTCGCCTTTCTCTGATTGGCGAACTGATGTAAAAACTTATCTCAAAGTTGTTCATAGGAGTATATTGATGAGGGCTCTAGTTTAACTAACTAATCGAGCGCTAATCCATGAAATGTGGTCACCAGCATCTTGATGTGAATGCACTCCTTGTGCTTGTGCAGCTATATCATATGCTTGAATTGCATCAAGTGCTTGTTGGTGTCGGTTTAGCCATCATATCTCAGAAGTTCGATCAAGACCTTGGCATCAATAGCAATGTGCTCATCGATAATCTCTTGGATGAAAGGGGAGCCTCTCTCTCAATGAGACCTTTGGGAATCCTCTAGGTTGGGCACTCTCTCAATATTTTTCCTTGAAATCTCATCGAAGCATCTATTTAATTGTTGCACTTGGTGGGAGATTTCTTCCCATTCCTCTCGATCAGCTTAGGTAATATTTCGATCAAAATTAGGCCTCGCACGTATGGTCCTATTGTATTGCAGGGCTGGAGTAGGCCAGGCCGCACAATCTGCAAATTCATCCACTTCTTCGTGTTGGTCGTGTTTAGAATGTTCGACCCTATTGCGTTGCTGAGCTCGATTAGGCCAAACATGGTGATCTATGGAGTCAGCAATTTTCTCCCTTAGAATCAGTCACCCCCTTTCTCTGTGGGGACATCTGGGGCTGGTTTCTCATTTGGCCAATGGCCGTCGGGATTCCTAACGACCACGGCTGTCCTGGGAGGACCTTTCCTCCGATGGAGGCAGTTGCAGAGTGGCATTGCTAGTTGGGGCTAGCTTGGTGGTATGCCTATTTAATGCAGCAAAAAGTTGAGTAGAGATTTGGGTAGCGATCTGCTCGCTTATCAGCTACATCAACTGAGGCATGATCAATGTAACAACTTGCTCTTGGGGGGTACTGAGGCTTGAAGCATGCAAACTTTGCTAGGGCGGAGAGGGAGGTGGAGATGTTGACCTTCTGTTATCCTCCCTCTCAGATGCGACTCTTCTTGTGTTTATCATTTTTTTAGTTGCAATCTCAAGTTTTCCACAAACGGTGCCAAAATGATGAGGTTAAAGTCATTTTTAGTGAATATGATAGTGTTTGGGCTAATTCAACCAAGGAGATCGAACGATCCAACAATGATATCCTTCGAGGTTTGAGATCTGTAGCCAACAACAAACGTTAAACTAGTTGAGGTGCCCTCAATTAAGGCACTTCAACGCTCAAGTTATAATTGGTCGAATTGGGGTAATTGAACAGCAAAGTAGAATTGTATGGTGTATATGGAATTACCTGGAGAATGGCTGGTAATGAGGTATTTATAGCTTTTTCTTAGTGAGTGATATATTTAAGATGCCCTTATCAAATGTAGTGGGTTTTATCCTTGCCTGGGGGGTTATTGGTCATTTTCAATCCCAGTATTATTTCAGGTGGCATCATCTCCTACTTTTCAGGATGAATAATACCATGGAGGTGAGCTTCCCTACCAGAGTTGGTGGCAGAGACTGTACCAGGTGGCACGCGCCATTAATGCGAAGACACGCTGCTTGTTAGAGTATTAAATGCGGCAAAGATATGAGTCAGCGTCGGAGTGAGTACTTTAGTTGATAATCGTTGAATAGACAAGGCGG
The DNA here is from genome assembly GCA_014898725.1 of Jacaranda copaia. NCBI lineage: Eukaryota > Viridiplantae > Streptophyta > Magnoliopsida > Lamiales > Bignoniaceae > Jacaranda > Jacaranda copaia. The sequence goes on from JACGDI010005819.1 coordinate 1,311,947, forward strand.
TCGACCAGAGGGATGGTTGAACGGACCAAATGACATGAAGCCTCCCATTGAGGGTGATTGAGAACAATTCGCTTGACCAAGCGGTTTTAGTCGAGTGATCCAACCTAGCTAGGTCTTTGGGTTGTACATGTTAAGTGGACCTGGGGGCCCTTTCTAAAGTCGATAGCTTGTAGAGTTGGGCCTGTTGGACTATCCCATATCATATATATATTTGTAATGATTAAAATATGACTGTATGGTGTTTTGTAAATGAATTGTAAGAATTTTTTTAATATTAAAATTTTATTTTTTTGAAAAAGAATTGGAGAACGCATATTCATTTTGCAATTGTTCTGGAAGAATAAATTTTTTTTAGGAAAAATCCAAAAGAACAGAGCCTAAGCCTCAAAAAATAAAAGAAAAAATTAATTATAAAGGCTCAATTAAATAAATAACAAGTAACAGATTAAAATGCCAGTTAATCAAGCTCATTAAAATAGATATCTAAATTTAAATAGGCTGAAATTTAATAAGAATTTAATTACTATAATACTACCTCTTAAAGTAAAATAGAATACAAGAAAATCACTCGAAAAAAAAAATCCAGAATTTTAATGCAAATGCGTGCCAGCAAAAACTCTTCAAATTCGTTGATTTTTGAAAAAAGTATCTTTAACTTTATTTTTAAGCAACGTTAATATACATTAAAATTAACTAAAATATTTTTTTTTACTATACATAATCTGTAAAATAAAAATAAATTTATAGAACTTTGACACAATAGACTTCACCATCACTCATAATCTCATTTTTTCTTGCCCAAATTATGATATGTATAGCTTGTCAAGAAATATATAAATGGTGGTCTCTCACACCATTTCCATCACAATCGACCTCATCAGTGTGATTGGATATTAAATGATTATCAATTTGTCAATGATTTACTATTTGCATCGCATGACAGGATTGTGAAAATAATTCGGTGCACCGAATAACATCTGATTCCTACCTCACCCTTTCTTCTTCCAGAGCTCATTCCCACCGCCTCCACTGTCCTGCCAGCAAAGATTAGACACCAAAATTCTCAAAGATAAAACGAAAATATAATCAAATTACGAAAACCCACAAATTTCAATCAACCCTCAAAATCTTTTAACTACCAATTAATAATTATATACTCAATCAACGTAGTTCTACTGCATGGCATCGCGTAAAACACCTCCGGCGGAAATCGATGGTCCAGCGGCGGCGATCCTTCACCAGCCAGCCTCCCCTCGTTTCCCTTCTGGCACTCCTGCTGCGGGCGCTCAACGCAAGATCGCTATCGCCGTCGACCTCAGCGACGAGAGCGCCTTCGCCGTTAAATGGGCTGTTCAAAACTACCTTCGCCCCGGCGACGCCGTCATCCTCCTCCACGTCCGCCCAACCTCCGTTTTATACGGAGCTGATTGGGGTGCCATTGATCTCTCTGTCGACACTACCAGCGAGAAATCGCAGCAGGAACTTGAGGACGATTTTGACAATTTCACCACAACTAAAGCTAATGACTTGGCACAGCCGTTGGTGGAGGCCAATATTCCTTTCAAGATCCATATTGTGAAGGATCATGACATGAAGGAGAGACTGTGCTTGGAGGTGGAGAGGCTAGGATTGTGTGCGGTCATCATGGGGAGTCGAGGATTCGGAGCGTCGAGGAGGAATAATAAAGGGAGGTTGGGAAGTGTGAGTGATTATTGCGTGCAGCACTGCGTTTGCCCCGTGGTCGTGGTGAGGTTTGCCGATGAGAAAGATGCGGCGTCGGCGGATGATGTTGGCGGTCTGAGCAAGGCGGCCGATAAGGACATTTCGGGGCTTCATCCCGTTACGGAGGAAGAAGAGCATGTGTATCTTGATGCATCTGATAAGAGTCCACATCCGGCTTGATTGTGTGTGTATGTATTCTAACTATTTGAGATTTTAACTCATGTTTGTGGTGATTTTCTTTAGGTTATAAGTGAGAAATTATTGTATGGCTTCCATGGATTCCAAATGTTAACCTGAAGTTTGCAACTTCCAGTATATGACGGGGATAAAATTGGACTTTGTTTTGGCGTTTGAATGCTTCTTTTATGAGTTAGTGGTGACGATCAGAAGTTTCTGGCTTTAAGTTGTAAAATGATCAGGGAAGCTACTTTTGGTAGAATATTTAGTTAGATTTTGTGATTTTCTAGTGTGGGTGGGCTTTAGGATGTTGCTTCTTAGTGTTAGATTATTCAGCTTGGCTTTAAGCAGTTGGAATGTTGCTAGAGTTAGCTCAGTTCAAATAGATATTAATGGTAAGTTTCTTTTTAGCAATAACTGGTATGCATCTGTATGCTCGTGTAGTACTTTTGGCGGCCTAACTCAAACACAGTCATGGCATGCTGGAACTTCGCCTACCTGTCTTGTTTAAGCTCACAAGTCACAGCTAGCCCCTCATTTACTCTTGTGACACCATAATGAACCTTATAAAGACCTCCTTTTTGCAACATTTTCTGCTGCTATTCTCTGAAAGATGTTGTGATGCTATATATATATATATATAAGGTGATTCCTACCTTAGAATCTTTCTAATTTGTTAAAATGTTTTACCGAAAAGAATCAAGTAGTTGAAGCAAAATGTATTTAAGGGCTGTTTTGAATTGCCAAATAGACTACGTGAAAATGACTTTCTGAGAGGTAATTGCAACAAATATGTTAACTTTTACATGCTACTCAGTTCTAAGGGAAAAATAACATCATAATGTACTGTCATGAAGTGTTACTTATGTTGTAATGATGAGTTTGTTAGGATTTTACATGGAAGTGGTGGATTATATTTTGCCGATCAAGATGAGAAAAGGAAGTTTTCCTGTTTATTAGTAACAAAATAGTATTGTTGAGAACTGACAATTGCTCAAAACTAGTCTTTATGTATAATGAACAGGATTGGGAAAGCTGCCTAAAAGAAAGTGCTATGAAGGGGTGAGAGTTAAAATGTACGCTTGGCCTGCTATGATGTTAGAACTAAATTTGTGTATTCCTGAGTAATTTTGCTGGATGGTTGTTGGTTCTTTCTGTCTATAGGTGGCTTTATGAGTGGGTTTTTAGTATCGATCATTGTATTTGGAGGAAAATTTCTAGTAAAGCATCTAGATTTCTTTTTGTGTCAAATGGTGGCTACGATGCTACATTGATTCTTTGACCTTGTGAAAAGGTTGATCTGTTGAGAAGGGGCATGGTTTATGCATAAATACTGTAAAGCAATTATCATTATGTAGGATCACCTAGTGTTCCTGACCTTAGTTACAAATTTGCTGGCTAGGAAGAAGGGATCAAATTGTTTGCCTTATTAACCTTAATTGCTGCTGCTTCCAGATAGCTTTTGGGCATCCAGCATTACTGTAGTACTTTCCTCTAAAACTCAATGATATTATCATTTTGAACTACAGGGGACACTTGTCTTTGCTTTTGGGTGCAAAACATCAGGTCCATCATCATCATTGCAATGTGTTTTTATGATAATTCTCAATGTGTTACCTATGACTGAATCTACCATAAAAAGGGAAATAGTTAGAAGAAGTGAATTGTGAATTTGCATTCCTTATGCGATTTTTATTGTTGTATGCTAAATTGCCAGTCGGAATTTGATTCAAATAGTTCTTAAACTACGCTCATTGCTTCTGATAACATTCGACAATCTATTTATGCTGACTGGGTTGAAGCTATTTAGATAATTAGGTCAACTGCAGTAGACTGAGAGTACCAAGGCCTCTGATATCTAACATGAGCCAATTGAGCTTGGGCGTGCTTCCATTGTTTAACCTGATTTATTCAATCGATTACACTTTTGTATACCAGTTTAGCTGTCCAGTAGCAAAACATACTTTGAATCTTTTATTCTCGTAAAATGGTTTGGATGCAGGTATATATAACAGTTGGTAATAGTCCAAAACCTTGTGGACTCCTCCAATACTAAATATGCACAATGAGTATCATATTTTTGATGTCTTACTGTCTTCAACTATGGTCTGGGTAGGAGACTAATTTGTTCAGCTATCTCACAGTGCAGTTATGGCGAAGACTTCTTGAGCAGATGATGTGGAGAGGCTGAGCTTCCTCGAAGGTGGTGGAATCGGATTTGTGCTGTGAGAGAGAGGGTGTGCTTGTGTTCAGGTCTTTCCTCTTGTTTATGGTTTAGTTGCTGTATTTTCAATCTGTGAAGCATGAAATATTAACTTTGTGGATGAGTTTCTCACCTTTCGTTTGGATCCAGAATACATTGCATTGCTTTCCATGTGCTGTATATTATTGTTCAAACTGTTTTGCAAGGTTTGCATCTAATTGAAAATTAAAAAAGCAGAATCTGTCTGTTCTCTTATTTCGCGACCTTCTTGATGCTTATACAACTTCTAGTCCAAAGCCACTACACTCCCTAGCTGACCTGAACTCCTACAAGCACAAAGAGTTACCCCTCTGGGATTTTTCCTAACAAAATCTTCCAATACTTAAATAATAAGTAAGTGATGATTGAGATTACAGAATCAATCTATCACTAAAAAGAAAAAATGTATTAAAAATGTATCATGTGTTTTATACTGATGGCAATATCTTAGGGCTTGATTCGTAGTTTTACTATGTTTATCCAAGCCCTGAAGCCTGGATTATTGATCTGTTCAAGCTTCCTCTTCCTCTTGCTCTGTCTGATTGATGAGTTTTCACCCCTTTTCTTTGCTCTAGGCCCATCTAAGCTTAATTGGCCCAATAAGGGTCTTGTTGGGCTAACTTAATTTTGGATTACATGTAGGTAGGGCTGTCAATGAATCAGATTTTAATTCGAATCTGATATGAATTATATTCGAATTTTAGGATTTTTATTCGATTAAAACATTTGATGGATCATATTCGAATTAAACCAAACCAAATTGGTTTGGTTCGGTTTGATTTTTCGATTTTTCTTAATTTCAATTTTTAAGTATAGATGAAACAGAATCTATTACATTTGTCGTATAAACTCACTTGCAAAAATCATTTTGTGTGCAACATATAGATCATGTCTTTTACCATTAAAAGGAAAACATAATTTGATAAAGAGAATATTCTGGTAAAGAAAAAATTGTTTAGAAGCCGCTGAAGTAATAATAAACTGGAAAACTGCAATAAAATCAAATTGTATGTTTACCCATTAACGAGCACACATAACAGTAGTAATCCTACTAACATTATAAAGATAATAGAACGATGGGAATTAAGTTAAAAATTGAATTTGGGTGGGAGGGAAATAAATAAAAAAATTGGGGTATTTTTGGCAAAACATATAAAAATAGGGGTTTTAGTAATATTATTGGTTTGATTTGGTTTGGTTTGGTTCAGTTTTGAGTGTGCCAACCGAAAACCAAACCAAATTGTTTGGTTTTTCAATTTTTAAACAAAAAAAAAATCAATTTTATTGATTTTTAATCAAATTTTGAATTTTTTCAGCTAGTTTAATTGATTTTGTTCGGGTTGCTTTGGTTTTGAACACCCCTAATTAGTATGGAGTATTTAACCTCAAAAATAAAAGGGATACTGATAAATATAAAATATAATAATGTATAATAGTTTACTTATATATTAGTATAATGTAAAATAGAGGTTTAATATTGAAACTTTCGGACAAACATATAATAAAAAGTTATAAAAAATTTAAATATGATGTAAATTTACTTTATAAATATATTATTTTTATACAATCTAAAAGGAGAAAAGAAAAAGAAAAGAAATTTTTTTAAAATCGGGTAGGATTTTTTTGTAGGATCTCGGATATTCGTTGGATTCGAATGCTGTACTAATTAACAAAGATTTTATAGAATATCGGGTCAGTTTCAAATATGAATTATGATAATCAAATTTGAATTGGAACATCGCTAATTCAATTGAAACCTAACTCGTTTTTAACTTTACACGTAAGCATCACTTCTCAAATAATCCTCCACAAGTTGATGACTTGGGGTTCTATTGCATGAGAGTTTTTTTGGTCAAGTTTCAAGTGTATTATTCCCTGGTGTTGAATTTTCTAAATGTCAGTCGTCCTACCACCCCCCTTCACACATCATTCTTGATGTACAATTTTTCTGGGGCAGACCTAAGATGAAAGAGTTGTTTGATAGTGATCTTAGCCACCTATTTGATTCTTCTTTGGTGCGTAACAATGCAGAAAGTTGATACGGTTCTTATGTCGCTATCATCACATGAATGATTGGTAAGAATGGGTCATAAATGAGACTAAGAAGCTCATTAATTTCTGGTTTGATCTTTGACTTGTAAATGATCTTTTTGTTTAGATTTTGAAATTGGTCATTTTGATTAATTCTTGCAAATATTATATACTACCATCCCAGTGGAATTGACCATTTCCCCATGCCTTGAGCACCTTCTTTTCCTATATTTGCATTTTACTTTTCCTTTATCCGCATTAGGGATGGAAAGGGGTCAAGCTACTCAACAGTAGCTTTTAGCCTAGTCTAGTTAGGTCTAGTTTATTTAATAAAAATGTCAGATCAAGATTTAAAAAATAGCATATTTAATAAAAAAATCAATTTAAGATTTAAAAAATATTCTTACATAACAGGTCTAACATATTTAAGCCAAAACCTATACTAGTCTAACATATTTTCATTCATAATTTGCAATTCTCTTTTCTTTTTCTTCTCATTGATTTTTTTTTAATCCAAGCATAATATAACGAAATGTCCTTCCCCACCAAAAGGTTAGATCAAAATCCACAAAAATATTAGGATTGTAGGGATGCTGACAAAAAACACTCAAACCCTCAAATTAGACATGAATTTCAAAGAATAAGACAAATATGTGGACTAAAGCCTACTATTGACATCCTTTTCAATGATATTTAAGAGGCTTTCTGTAGTGTGGATGGATGCTGGCCAAGTTTATGAGGCCTCGCTCGAGTGATCATTTCCTTCTTTGTTCAAACAGTCTTCAAGTTGATGTGAAGTTGCGTCAGTTGTGGATGTGGACTAGGCTAAGTGACGCAGTTTATCTTTTCTATTTGTTTTCACTCATATCTTACGCTTTAGCTAAGTTTAACAAGGTCCAAGTGCGGGGTCAACTACTGTACGTCGAGATTATGCAAAGGTAAAAATATACTGCATGCAATGTAATAATAATAATAATAATAATAATAAATGTTAAGTTATTCTATTAATATTCAGTTTGAGTACATAATGAATATTAGTATATTTATACCAAATATACAATTTTTATTTAATAAAATTTGTTTTCAATTGATCTTTTCAAAATTTATTAATATAGCTTTTTATATGTTTAGTATTTACACTTTTACTCCAATTATAATTCAAAATTGTATATGTTAAGAAACTTTAAAATCTTGCCTTCAATCGATGCATTTAAAAACTTGCCTTTAATCAGCTGTTATTGCCTTTAATATCTAAGAATAATTGATATACCATAATTTAGTTAAAAGAAAAAAAGAAAGATAGAAAGGCACGTTATTGCCTTTAATCAGCTGTTATTGCCTCTCTATATTTATTTCAAAATTTTTTACCTTAATTTAATATTCCCTAAGTTATATTTTATACCATAAGTTGATATTTTAATTAAGTTGAGTTCCTTAATCTATGCTTAGAATCCCTGCAAGTAATACATACTAAAATAGGTGAACATGCAATACACTAATATTTAAAGGTTCAAAAATATTTTTTTTCTTTTGTCTTCACCTCTATATGTAGGATCATTTGCCTGGTGAGTTAAATTATTATTATTATTATTATTATTATTATTATTATTTTGTTTTTGCATGTATCTTGTAATTTTTTTATACGATTTACTAATATTAACAAATTTTTATGTTTATGAGCCATGTTAATTTACAAAAGGAATTTGAAGTCTCAATTTTGTGGTAAATTAGAATTTTATATTTATCTTTTGCTTTTGGTCTATTTTTTAACTTTTTTTATATTATGATTTTCCTTTAATCCATGATTTATTTATTTTTTTATTAGTTTCTTAGATCGATGTTCTAAGAATATTTTATTAATTTACGTAATTATTAAATTTGAAAAAGTAATTTTGGTGCAACTTAATAATAATTATGAAATAGTTATTTAGAGGACCCATAAAAGTTATTTTTTTTCTTATATTCTTTTTGTTTGATTTTATTCTTTTAAAAAGAATTTATTTAGTTTTGATTTTTCAAGTAAAAGTGTGGGAGATGGTCCTAGAAGTAATTTATACAAAAATAAACAAAATATGCGATTCAAATATATTTGAAGATACAAAATTATTGTTTTTCTTTTTTCTTCACGTTTATAGGATCATAAGTTGGTGAGTTAGACTCTTGTTTTTTTTAAAATAATGCTTGTATTTTGTAATTTACATGTAGTTTTCTAATTTTATAAATTTTTATATTTATGGCATAGGTTAGTTTATAAAGGAAATTTGGAGTCTCAATTGTGTGGTAAGTTATTTTATTTCTACTAACTACATAATTTTTTCTCATTGGTTGATTTTTTTTTACCTCCTTTTGTTTTATGAATTTACTTGAATCGGTGGTTTGTGTATTTTTATTATTTTATTGGTTCAATATGTTGGTGGAAACCTATAGATTATCAATTCATCGTGTGAGGTATGTATGATAGTTTTTGTTAGATAATTAAATATTTATTTTATATTGTATAGTTATTATGATCAAACATTCAATTGTAATTTTTTTAGGAAAATGGTTGATAAACATTGTAAAGCAACAATAGGCAAGGTATATTCAATTTACTTCACTTAACATATTCATATTAGGGAAGTAATCAATATATGTGATATGATAACCTAATAGGTCCAATAGGCTCAACATCAAATGAGACAATCCAAGAAGCACAACATTAAGTCTGTTTGGTCAACCGGTATTGACTTCACTTGGTAGGGTCCGAGGTCGATCCGCATTGACCTCAAAACCACTCCAGAAATTCCAATAGTCAGATTTGGTCGACATGTATTGACCTCAAGACCCACTCCGGCATGGACTCAGATCTCGACCGTATTTATTAGTCTGACAGGCTACATGCCTACGCATTAATGACGTATGACAACTGGTACAACCATTGCCACCAATTCTGCCAACTCTGCCACCACTTTTTGCAGAGACGCGCCTCCAGAGATACTGTTCATTCGAAAAAATAGGAGAATTAGTCACATGGAATAGTACCAAGATTTGGACATGGAATGATCACCAACTCCCTAACAAAGACAAAAGTCAGCACACCTGATAAGGGTACTAGGGTCAAATCACGCTTGGAGAAGGCTATAAATACTTCATACTCAACTACGCTCAAAGTAATGCTCAATGCACTCTAAGCTTTATACACTTTTTGTATTATGTTTGATCTTCACATCTCGATCAGAACTAAATTGAGTGTTGGAGTGCCTTAGTTGGGGGCACCTCGGCTAATTTAACGTGTGTTGTGGTTGTAGATCTCAAGCCCCAAGATATATAAAACTTTGAGTACTTGACCTCCCTAGTCGATTCATTCGAAACACAACCCCTTTTCATTATAAGCAACTTTTGGCCGCATCAATATGTTTAAATCATTTATATGTTTAAAATTCTATATATTTAATGCAGTTCTACAAATATATTGTTCGACAAAAAAATTATGAATATGAAAGAGATATTGAGGTACCTATAATTTTTATAAGTAATCCAATAGCTTTATAAAGTAATTTACACTTAACAATTAATTTTTTTAATGGAAATGCAATAACACATGAGCTTTGAGAGTTGTTACACAGATAAAAGACATACAAGCTAAGTTAAGTTTTATGTTTTAGCATTTACATGATATATATATATATATATTTAATTATAGATATTAAAGATTTTATTTCATTATTCTAAATGTTGTTTTCTTTCAATATATACATTTTTTGTGCTAATAAAATATAAAGATTTATAGGGAATGATACAACTCCAAGAATATTTGATTTGATTATTATAAGTCTTATTCAAATGAAATATTATTTTAACTATTATATTGTTTGCAATAAAACTTCTATTAGTTTTTTCTAAGTTAATATTTTTATTTAATATTTGTAATATTTGTATGATTAATTATATGAAGTTTGAGTATTTAATTATAATTAATATTAAATATAATAAAATTTTAAATTTTAAATTATTTCCTGGTGCAATGCATGGGTTAATAGCTAGTAACCTACATATCTTTTCTATCTTATTTATTATTACTATTTATTTTCACCGACAATCTATTAAAACTAACATAATTATTACTTTTTCAACAATCTATCTCCATACATATTTATTTTTCATTAGTTTACTTTAATTAACTTTTCAAAATTTAAAAATATTGAAAATAAAAATGAAATTTAAAAACATAAACGAACATCCACTTAGTTATCTTCGCAGCCAAATTGGATAAGTTGTCAGAAAGTTTCAACCGCAGTCGGCTGCTAATATTTACCGCCCCAGTTGGCCGCATTTCGTCCTCAATTTGCCTAATTTGTCACACCCGGCTTTCTTTTTAATAATACTTATACAGTAACAATAATCACGTTTCAATTCAGCTAAGTAGTTTATTAATTCCCGGTAAATTTCTTGTGCCGTAATTTTTAATTAATAATACTCGTAATTTTGAAGCGAAAACCAACGCAATGTATTATGAGAAAAATTGGACTAAAGAATTTTCTTATCAACTGTTTAAATCTTGAATTTTAGTTTGAAAAAAATACTAAAAACAACGCAAGGTTTTCCTATCATGGTTACCTTTAGTGACGATAATATATCATCTGACTGTGATCCAATTAAGGCTGCCCTCCCTTTTTTCCTGGGAACTCCCAAGGATCTTTCCTGGAACTTCCAAGGATCATTCATATATTCGTCCATATTTCATAATCCATGACTTTTGACAAATTGCGTGTTGTGATGAGTTTGCATTAAGTCAAGTCCATTAATTATTTGTAGTATACTTTTCATGCCTTTCCCACGTGGCCTGAATTATTAGCCATTAAATTATTCACAAATTGCATACCAAATCCCTCAAAGACTTGTGTGCCTGGTCTTGTTATTACAGGGAGAATTTCTTTTTTGGCCACCTAATCCAATAATTTAAATAATTTTATACGCTAATTGAAGATGTGTGGACCCGGACCCGCACCCGCAATTAGCGATGTGATGCGACAGCTAAACTTGCTGTCATTACAAAAGTACGAAAGGGTTTCCAGAAATGTTAGAGAATTGGCAAATTATCCTCCACGACAACTCTTGTCTTTAATTAATTGTGATTTGTAATAGCAGCAGCAGCAATGGAGATGTCGATGGAATGTATAACTACATCGGTATATTGATAGGTACAAATAAGAACGGCATGACGAAATTTTTTTAAAGAGCTACCTAAGTCAATGTGCGTGCAATGAATATGGTGCACCTTAATTATATTATGGTTATGTTAGAATTTGTAACAACTGCAGCAAAGAAAACAGTAAAGAAAGTTCTTTTCAAACTGCAGCAACCAAAATAGTCAAGTTTTTTCAAGATTTGAATTCTTTTTTCTTTTTAAATGGGGTATGATGCAATCAATGGACTGTAATGACATGGTAAGCACAGGCAAATGCTGTTTTATAAATACTTTCGAATATGATCACAAAACGATACAAAAATATATATGTTTTTATTATTCAACGTAACTTGAGAATAATTTGAATTACCCATTATTTTCATTAACTTAAAAATGAGTTAAAATGAGTGGGCTATTAGTCGAAAAACTTGCTATTTAAATTTGACAAAAGAGTGTAGATGGACTGGACTAAGTAAATAAAGTTACTTGAGTCTAATCAAACCTTTTGACTCATTTTTATAAATTTTTATAGATTGGATATTGTGAAGTACATAATTTTTGTCGTTTTTAATTTAATTTTGAATAATATTCTTTTCCACAAATACTAATTTGACCATAAGAAAATTTTTGTTGGGAACGCACTAGCCGAATTTTCATTGGGAACACGACGACTGTCTTAATGATTTGTTATTGCATATAGGAATCCAAGACAAACATTTGAATATATTCAGTTCTAAATTAATGAGATATCCCCAACAATTCTTATGTCGAATTCAAATTTTTAGTATAAATGTATGTGTTAAAAAAAAAAAAAAATTAAATCATCATCCTTGCCACAAAGTAAAATCTTTTCACGCTGATCCGATGAACCCATCAAACTGGTCTTGGCAGACTTATTGGCATCATAGGGTTTGAGGAGGGAAAAACCTCGAATCTTGCAGAAAAATTTTTGGGGAAGTTTTTTAGGTTTTGTTTGGTTATATTCTCTCAGAAAAAATTATTTTGGGTTTTATACATCCAACCCGTAATCGCAACGACCCAATTGCACTTTGGTTACCAAATATATGTCTTTTTTTTTTTTTCTAAAAATGAGTTCTTAAAATGATCAGATTGTCCTTACAATTTAATTGGCAAATGACCAAAAATTTCATATTTTTTAGATCACAATCATTATCAATCCCAATATTTTTATTATTATATCATAATAAAAAATACTACTAAAATTCATTTACACCATCAAAATTCAATAAAAAGATATTGATTTAACTGCTAAAGTAGAATTTGTTTCATCCAAAAACACAAACAAATATATCAAATTTTTTCAAAATAATTTTTTTACTATTATCAAATCATAAATAATCATATATCATATTTTTTAATACAAATTTCACATTCCCCAACTTTACTTTCATAATTCATTTTTCTATAGTATATAATTCAAAATATATAATTTATAAATCCACATTATCTTAGTTTTTGTCTCTTTTTTTTTTTTTTGGAAGGCTGGCAATTAAGAGAAGGGACTGACGAATTTTCTGACAATTTGAAAAATCCAAAGAGATGGCTGTCTACGATGACTTTGACCCCAGTTGTCCCCAACTCGCCATGCCACCGCCTTTATTACGTCATTCAGATAAAACAAAAAGATAAAAAGAAAGACTCGGGAAGTGGCTCCAGTTTTCCTGATTGCAATGGGAAAGAAGCATCGGTTTGTTTGGAAAATTCTTCTACAAATGTGAATGGATGCTGGGATTGAGCAACGGTTCAACCAACAGGTCCATTCCATCTGAAATTTTCCAACCAAAAAGGGCCCCGTTTGTTTTCATTTTCAAATATCATTTTGATTTTTTTGTTGAAAATAAAAATAAAAAAATATAAACTTTTATACTATTTTCTCATATATTTTTATTTTCAAAATATTCAATTTTATATTCTCTCTCTATTTTCACACTTATTTCGCCCTATTATTATCAATATCTATTTTTTTATCTTCTCAATACTTCTATAATATTATTCACCATAAAAATATTATAAATTCAAATTCAAATTATAATATTATTTTTTTAAATAATTATATATTACATTATCAAAAATTACACAATTTTTAATACAAAAGCATCTAACATTCAAATACATCTCATTTTTATATTTATATAAATTTATAATTTTAAACAACACATCTAAATTTCAAATACATCTCCATTTTCAAAAACATATTTTCCAACTAATTTTTTATTATTTATTTTCACTAAAAAATAAAAATACTCCAGAAAATGAAACCAAACGGGCCTTAAAAATTTGAATAAAATAAGGAGAGAGAGACGCGCTCTTTATCAATTGTTATCATTTTGTCAAATGAAAAAAGCCGCCTTTGCCTGTAGGCCACTGGCAACTGGCAAGCCAATTATGGATTCAATCTAGCAATTAAATTTGCTCCTTCCATTGCCTCTCTCCCCGAGAACCTCTCCTCAGAATCATGGTCAGAAACAGTAACTTTTCCGAACCCTTTCTTCATTTCTTGATAATATTTTGTCTCTTCCTTAATGGATTTTGTCTGGAAACGGACACCATGAATGCTACTTTGGTGCTCAGAGATTCCGACACCATACACTCCTCCGGCAAGCAGTTCACCTTAGGATTCTTCACTCCAAACGGCACCACCAAACGCTATTTGGGCATATGGTACTACGTTTCTGAATCATCCACCACATGGGTCGCGAATCGCGAGAACCCACTCAACGATTCACGAGGGACTGCTTCAATATTCTCCGATGGAAACATCGTACTCAGAGATGGAGACAATCGGATAATCTGGTCATCAAATGCCACTTCTTCTCCGACGAATACCACTGCCCAGTTGTTGGATTCTGGAAATCTAGTCCTCAAAGATAGTTCGAGCGGGACTACACTGTGGGAGAGCCACAGGCACCCAGTTGACTCGTTTCTGCCGACGATGAGAGTGAGTCACAACCCGAGAACAGGTGCGCGAGTCGCCCTAAATTCCTGGAGAACATTTCAAGATCCGGGTCATGGAAATTTCACTTCTGGCCTACATGCAATAGGAATCCCTCAAATCTATATCTGGGAAAACGACGTCCCACGGTGGCGGAGCGGCCCGTGGAATGGCCGGATTCTCACCGGAGTTACAGGGATGTACTCTGTATACGTCGACGGATTCAGCGTGGCGACTGAGGAAGATGGAACTGTCTATTTTACTCGGAATTTTCGACAGAAGTTTATATCAAGAAATATCTTGGATGCTAAGGGGGTTCTTGTGGAGGCCGGTTGGGATGAGCAGAAGGATGATTGGAATGTCACCTGGACTGCCCCGGCTAACGATTGTGATCTATACAATAAGTGTGGTCCATTTTCTCTTTGTTTTATTAAAGATAATCCAATTTGTAGTTGTTTGAGAGGATATGAGCCTAGAAATCAAGAGGAATGGGATAGAGGGATTTGGGGTGGGGGTTGTGTGAGGAGAAATCTGTTGCGGTGTGCTAGAGAGAATAATGCAACTGATAAAAACAAAGAAGATGGATTTTCCAGGCTGACTTTCATCAAAGTGCCTGATTTTATGCAGTGGTCGGCGGGTGAAGAATCCGAATGTTCTAGCATCTGCTTGAGGAATTGTTCTTGTTTGGCCTATGCGTATGATCCCGGCATTGGCTGTATGTTTTGGAGTGGAACCTTAATCGATGTTCAGAAATTCGACGGTAATGCTGGTTCGGATTTCTTTGTTCGCGTTGCCTATTCGGATGTTGGTGAGTTTGGTTCGCTCTAGCGATGTGGAGTAATAGTGTCTTTATTCTTTCCACACTTTTTCTGACTAGATTAGGCTCGATTCGTACTCATGAAAGTCATTATCCATGTCCAAATTGGTTCTATGGTATTTTATCTGATTAGGATGTCTGTTTTGTTTCAGATAAGAAGAAAAGCAATAAAGTAGTTGTTATAGTTTCAGTGGTTGCCAGTTTGGTAGCTGCCTCCATTTGCGTATTTCTGGCTTGGTGGATGTGTAAAAGAAAAGGTAAGATTTTTCAGATTTGGGTTGTTGTTATTTGACGGAATCATAAGCAGGCAATGGATGTTCATTTTCCTTTTGAAACAGGGAAAAAAGGTGGCTCATCATTTGAAAAGGGAGAACGAACCCTATCCGATTCGAGTGAAATTGTGCTTCGAAGTGACATGGATAAAGTCAAGATAGAAGAGTTGCCATTGTACAGTTTTGAGATCTTAGCAACCGCAACTAAAAATTTCGACTCGAGCAACAAGCTAGGAATGGGTGGTTTTGGCCCAGTTTATAAGGTGAGTATATTTCTTTTTATTAATCCTGTCAAGAATTTTCTTTTCAGGGATCCTAAAATTGATGTTCATTCTCAGGGAAGATTGGCAAATGGAAATGAGATTGCGGTGAAGAGGCTTTCAGCAGCATCTGGACAAGGGCTTGAAGAGTTTATGAATGAAGTGGTTGTAATTTCTAAACTCCAACACAGAAATCTTGTTAGGCTATTGGGGTGCTGTGTGGAGAAAGAAGAAAAGATGCTCATCTATGAATACTTGCAGAATAGAAGCTTAGATGTCTTTCTCTTCGGTCAGTTGAATTGCATTCTAGTCTATATTCAAGCAAGCAAAAGTTTTCGTTTTAACATGGGGTTGATTTCGATTCTGTAGATAAAGCACAAGATGTTCTTGATTGGAAGAAACGGTTTAATATCATGGAAGGCATTGGCAGAGGCCTCCTATATCTTCACAGGGATTCCAGGTTGAGGATAATTCACCGGGACCTCAAGCCGAGTAACATATTACTGGATGAAGATTGGAACCCAAAGATTTCAGATTTTGGCATGGCGAGAATATTTGGTGGCAACCAAGATCAAGCCAACACTGGAAAAGTCGTGGGAACATAGTAAGTATATTCACAATGAATCCACCCCCATTATATACACGCATAGTGAGTTTTAACTAACATAACTATACTGCAGCGGATATATGGCTCCAGAATATGCAATGGGAGGTAGATTTTCAGAAAAATCTGACGTTTTTAGCTTTGGAGTTCTTGTGTTGGAGATCATAAGTGGGAGAAGAAACACTAGCTTCTACAATGATGAGTTTTCTTTAGGCCTTTTGGGATATGTAAGCCTAATTTGAATTCCATTTCAAATTCTTGAAAGAACTTCGCAGTCCCAGGTAGTCTTAACTGTAATTTATTCTCTTTTTTATCTCCCTCTAGGCATGGAAATTGTGGAACGAAGACAATGTGGTGGATTTGATTGATAAGAGAATATCTGCTCCAGCTTTTCAGTCAGAGATCATGAGATGCTTGCATATCGGATTACTGTGTGTCCAAGAATTCCCCATAAACAGGCCAACAATATCAACCGTTCTGTCGATGCTCAGCAGTGAAATTGTGGATCTGCAGACACCGGAGCGTCCAGGTTTTACGGACAGATGGAGCCGTTCTCATGTCGGATCTTCTTCTTCGACCCAAACCCGTTCAGGCAATAATATCACTCACACAGTGCTGGAGGGGAGATGAGTGGCATATATAACACGGGAAAATTCGTAGTTAGAATGCTTCTATAGATTGATTATTATTCTCCTTTCCTTTAGTCAAATGATTAGAAAAGAGAAACTTGTACTTCGATCACTGAGTAGGCTCAATTTTCTCTCATATATGTAAATATAATGATAAAAATTTTCTTGGAACAATCACTAAGGGAAATATGTAAATATAGAAGTTCCCCACAAGTGGTGCAAATAGGAATGGTGTTTCCAATTAACAGGGGTGAGAATTTGGTTTCTCTGTTTTAATCCGTGTTTTATTTGTTATTATTCTAGTTTATATATAAACATCAATTGCAGTTGATCCCCATTTAAGTGTTTTTTGAAAGAAATATTTTCAAAAATTAATATGATGTTAGGCTTCTGCTAATGAAACACGCTTGCATAAAATCAAAGTTCGAGTTTTTCAAATAATTGCTTAATTACCATTTTGATTTCGAAAGTTCATATTTATATTAATTGAGTTCTTAGTAAGCTTCGACTCACTTGTGCTGAGAAGCCCATTTTTGGTAGGCTTAAATTGTAGGACTCATTGATTCTTTTTTAAATATATTTTTAATTAATTTAGCTCTTATTTGTTTTTACTTTTGGGCCCGTAGAGTCTTATTTTGTCATATTATTTAACTCTCCCAATTTTTAATTTGAAAAAATATATATATTTTTATATTGAAAGTATGATTATAGTGTTGATTTTATTTCGCCCTACCCTAATAATTTAATTTCATTATTATGCATCAACTTACCTTAATTTAATTTGAAGTAATTTAAGTAAATCAAGAATCAAGTAATTAAGGGCTTGTTTGTTTATGGATTGGAGCATTTTGTCAAAATTTTGGCAAAATAGTTTTTGGGAATTGGATTGGGAATTTAATGATTGTTTGTTTGTATTTTAGATGGTAGGTAGAAAATAAATTGGAAGAAAATTATTTATTTATTTGTATTTTAGGAGGGGACAAGATGTCACATCAATAACTTTCTTATTGAATTGGTATAATAAAATTAATATTTTAAAATTATATATGTATGTGTATATACAGATTAGATAGGGTGGACAAAAAATAAGAGGGTTTAAATATTGGGGATTGAATAAAAAATGAATGGGGAAGGTATTTTAGATCTTTTTGAATATATTTTGGATAATAAAATTAAAAAATATAATTAATTATTTATTTATATTTTAAGAGTTGAAAAATATTTAAACAATTTATAAACAAACAAGCCCTAAGATATTCACATGTCTGCTTGGTTTGTTGCCTTCAGGAAGTGGCAGTTTACTAGCTGCTTGCATTCTTCAGGAAATTTAACGGTTTGATACCTCTGACTTCTAAAGCTGCTTTTATAATTCGGATGAGTTCCTAAAATAAATTTTTACCTTTTCTTTGTTCTTTCCCATTACTTTAAATTTCTAACTCTTTTAACTAGTTACTTTCGAAATGTCTCAACTTAGAAAAAAAAAACAAACCCAAATTTAAAAAAAAATGATATCAAATAATAAAATCAAGATAGAATCAAAGTTCGAAATAATAATTGATATAAATATAATAAATTAGAATATAAGATGAAATAAAGAATAAAAGAGAAGATTTAAAGTGATCGGACTCAGCAATAACAACATACTTCTATTTTTTGTTATATCATCATTCTTTTCTTACAAAAGTATCTATTGGGTAATTTAATCTTACATCAACATGCATTACAAAAAAGTAAGGATAACAATACGTGCGTGCGGTACTGAAAGAACCTCAATTTTCTTAGTACGCAAAGTTTAATAATTAAAGCTAAAAATTGATAGAAGTATATAATTACTTTGGAGATTTAGAAGAAGTAACTTTCTGCTACAGCCCATCAAAAAGTTGAATTGTCAATGAATCTTATGAATGATTATTAAGGTGGGACTTCAATTAATTTGGTTCATAATTTTTTATAGAAAAGTTATCGGTTCGAATTTGTTTATGTTAATAGTTTGTGAACTAATCAATTTTATGATAAAAGAGTTTCGATTTGATTAATATTTTGATAAAATTGTTGGGGCAGTTCGTAGTTTGAAGCAATACTAGTATTTAAAATTGGATATTTCCTATTAGTGGGAGACTTTTATGTTCACACTCAATAGGAAACCCAAGAACTAGCCATTCAGCCACCTCTTTGAGTGTGTTTGGGTGAGTTTATAAGCTCAACAAAATATATTATAAGATGTTTAAGAGCTTATAAGTTGTTAAAAAATATTTGGTATTTTTTTTTGAAAGACGAGTTTATAAGATTCTAAAATAAGATGTTAGGAATTTATAAATATTTTTTTTAAAAAGGAGACTTTAATTTATTTTTAAGATTTTAATTAATTCTTTTATTTTTAACCATTTTAATTACAAAATTGCGATTATTAACATCTTATAAGCTTCAAAAATATCTTATAAGAGATGCTTTTAATAAGTTTAGCTAAACATCCACTTGGCTTGTCTTAAATTGATACTTTGATATGTTGTGATGGCAGATTTACTCTTTATGCAGTAATTATAATTCAAACTAGAGATTTTATCAATAACGGAGAACCCTTACACTATATTTGATTTAAAAATGTTAGTGAGAAAAGGGAAGGAAAGTGTTGAGGAAAACAAATTTGAATGTTTGGTTAGTAAGAAAATACTAACAAAAAGAAGAAAATTTGAGAACAAATATTATATATTTGAGGAAAACTCATTTCTCCTTACTAATTAAAGGTGAAGAAAAGGAGGAAAAAATTTATTTGGCCATCTCTTGTTGTACAATACATTCACCATCTCTCTTCTCTCCATTTTTTTCTTCATTATTTTCTTTAACAACCAAACAAAATTAAAATTTTATATTTCTTTCATTTTATTTTCTTTTTTCTCTAACATTTATCTTTCCTCATTAAAAGCCTTAAACCAGACATAGCCTTATGGTAACTAAAATTGGACATTAGTATAATAATCTATTATGGTTTCATAATCCTCAATTAATATATTAAAAAAAAACAGTTAAACTGTAGTGAGAAGAGGCTTCTAGCCTGAATTATAGTTAGATAATCCTCAATTATTAGTTGACTTAAATTTACACAATTCTAACCTCAGCTACTAATTAACAAAATCCGAGGTTTGTTTCTTGAATTGACTTTTATGGGGGAACCAACTTTGAAAAAGTATTAATTTCTTCCAACAATGTTTAGGCAGTAATTCATACATATGAAATTGTTTTGGTAAAATGTAATCAAATATATATAATTTTTTCTTTTAAAATATTAAATTAAAAATTTCAAAATATTTTCTTCTGTCTTTCATTATCATCAAAATTTCCCCATTTTTTAATATATATACATATATTATATATATCATACATATTTTATTATTATTTTAACAATAAAAAAAATCATTCAATTTCATTTTCAACCTCAAAACCAAATAAAAAAGCATTGATTTAATCGTTACAGTACAATTTGTCTTCCCCCAAAACATAAACAAACATACCAAATTTATCCAAAATAATTTTCCTACTATTCTCAAATCATAAACAAACATACATCACATTCTCCAACTCTATTCCCAAAATTCATTCTTCCAAAATATATAATCCAAAACATATAATTCATATCCAAACATTTCCATAACTATCTAGTTAGGGATAATAAATATATACACACACATATGTTTTATTTTCCTTTGCTGGAGGAAGTGTAACCATGTGCGTGAGTGATAATATACATATTTTTAGAAATCTAAATCGTGAGAGGGTAGATATATAATCGTTAATAACAGCATATTCAGGATTCAAAAATCGTATTAAGTCAAACATTATAACAAGTTGTATTAGTTTTAGAATGTGCAGTTTCGATTGGTTTTATGATGCATGTATTTGCAAAGCAATAATAGCTGTACGACAGATTGCAAATCCAATATAATTAAAAGGAGAATGGAAGGGAAATTACAGGAACAATTTAATCATTTTCATAATTGAAAATGATTGATTTCCTCTTGTTTCTATTTCCTGGTGGAGCAAATTTCTCCCTCGTTTCTTGCACGATCTTCTTCGATAGTATTAGGTATTGGATTAGGACAAAAAGTTGATAACTGTATCATGATTATATTTAATTTCAAAAGAGTTATTGGGTCAGATGTGTACACATGAAGTTCTTTTCAAATTCTCAGATGTGACCAATAATTTAGAATTTGTTGATTTAAAAATAATATATGAGAGAATATTGTTGTTAAGGATTAAGTTCGGTGGAGGGGTTACTTAGCTTAGTGACATCATTTTCAAACACATAAATATAAAATATTAATGAGGTTTGAATCCTAATAAATTGTTGATAAAGTAAAAAAAGGGGCGAATTACATCCATATCAATTGAGGTTTGGCTTAATTATCAATTTTTTTATGTTGTTTTGAAAATTACATATGTTTCCTTGAACTTTGAAACCAAAATATAATGCTGTTGGAAAGCGAAATCACCAAAATACCCTTTTGTTAAAATTGCCAAAAAAAAAAAAAACAAACGAGAAAATTGATAGAAATATCTAAAGACATCAATACCCTTGGACCTATTTGTAATAATTTTAGATTTGTAAGTATTTATTTGATACATTTTTATCACCTTAATTTTTTAAAGTTTTAAATATAAGTTTAATAATTTTATTTGATATATTATTTATACAACACAATTTTAATAATTTAAAAAGTGACTATATCAATAATTTAATTAAATTTATTTATTATTTAAATTCATACTTAACAATATTATATAAAAATATATTTAAAACACTAATTAAATTTATTCATTGAAAGAATAAATAAATTATTAATTAAAAATAAAAGGGAAAAAAAAGAACATAGGACTTCCTCCATCACCACCACTCACCCCCCTACCCACCATAGCCACTCAGCCCCACCATAGTCGAGCCAACGGCTAGATGCTTGACCAAGCAGTTGGTAGTTGGTGACCAGCAGTTGGCCATGGCTCCGACCACCTGACCAAGTGTCTAGCGGCTGGTCGCCCAGGCTAGTGGCCACTAGCCATGGCGGTAGGCGATTAGCCGCCAACCACAGTCGGGCGCCATGAATTTGGGGACGGGGTGGGATAGGGTGGGGATGGTGTATTTGTGTGTATATACTATATATTTATTGTGTATACATATACTATACCTTTTTGTGTATATATTACTACATCATATATATGTTGATGTGCGTGGCTACAATGATCGTGCGCATGAATGTTATTTGAGATTTTTTTTGGCTTTTTACTATACAAAATGACGTTATTTTAATTTGTAGTGTTTAATTGAGTCATACCTTTAGTTATGCTTTTTGTACATTATTCTGTTGTTTTGTTGATTGGTAAAAAAAAAATAGGCATTTTTTGCTTTTCTTTTAAACTAGAAAACGCATTCAAGAAGTTACTGTCCCAAAAGTTTGCATAATTGAAATGCTTATCCCCTACCCTGTGCTTCATACTGCTCCTTTTTCATCCATCTCCACGTGCACCCAAAATCGTAGCTAATGCTCACTTTCATTCTATCATGGGGAGAAAAAGGTAGAGAGGGAAAACAAAAAAGTTGAAGTAAGAAAATAGAAGAAGGTGGGTAACAATTTTAGGATGTAGTTGGGTTCGCTGATGGTTGTTGAAGGCGGGGATAAAATTCAAGGACAAATGGCTTGTATCCATTTCTCTTGGGGACAAATCTTTCACACAAGCATCTTAGTTAAGTTTTCTTTTTCTTTTTTTTAAATAAAGAAGTTAAATTTTGTCACTATTTTTCAACCAACTTTCCCTAATTCTAACTATAATGTTGTTCATGCGACTATCAACGTAATTTGTCTTTGTCTCTCTCTTTAGGTTTTGTTGGAAAGGCAACTGTTAGCTGCTATCTATTTAGGCGGTCTTTTTAGGAAGTTTTGTGTACATATCTTATATTACCTTTTTTTTGTATGATTCTTGTTTTATTTTGGTAGTTTTCCTTAATTAGGAGTTTGTTTGACAGCTATAACCTCTTGTATATATGTTTGGTTTTTATGGTAATGAAAGTAGAATTCTTATTCCAAATTGTTAAGTTAATTTACATGGTACTAGAGCCATGGTTGCTGGAAACAAAAATGATGGGAGTTCTAGATAAAAGAAGAAAACTTCCAGTCCTTACACACTGGATTTAAATGACAACCCTGGTAACCTGATTACCCAAGTTCAATTGAAGGGCGAGAATTATGAAGAATGGGCACGAGCTAATCGGACTGCATTGCAAGCCAAAAAGAAATGTGGTTTCATTGATGGATTTGTCAAACAACCAACAAATGATTTGCTGGAACTTGAAGATTGGTGGACAATTAACTCTATATTTGTTTCTTGGGTATTTAATACCATTGAACCGACACTTTGCTTAACTATCTCTCACATAGAGAACGTGAAAGACTTGTGGGAAGATATCAAATAGAGATTCACAATTAGGAATGGTCCACAAATGCAGCAACTGAGATGGGATTTGGCAAATTGCAGGTAGGATTGTCAACCCATTGTATCCTATTTTAGTAGACTCAAAACACTGTGGGATGAAATAAACAACTATAATCAAGTACCAGTGTGTGTTTGTGCAGAATGTAGATGCAATTTTACCATTGAATTCAAAAAAAAGCATGAAGAAGAGAGAGTTCATCAGTTTTTGATGGGCTTGGAAATATGGAATAGCGCACTCCAATATTTTGAGCATTAAACCTTTCCCTAATCTAAATCAAGTTTATGTTATGGCTGTTTAGCAAGAGTGAGTGTGAACTATGATGCTAACCAAGGATGAAGAAAGCAATCCCATGGTTTAGCGATTTGGGTAGGTGGATGAAATTCAGGTGGGATAAATATAAACCCTCAATTTGTTCTAATTGTAATTGAGAGGGACATGATGCTGAAAGTTATTTCTAGATAATAGGCTATTCAAAATGGTGGATTAATAGACCACGTGGTATCTTTGCTGGATGTGATGGTGGTCAAAAGCATGTTAATGGAGATGGAACAAGGGAGGAGCCGCTTGTGCCAATGCCACACAAGCAACTAGAGTTGATAGTGGGCGAGGAGTTGTAACAGATTCAGATAGAAAGGGTCTTAGTGGATTGAATGATTAGCAATGGGCTGCTTTACTAGGCATGTTGAGTTCTTGTTAGAATGGTGCCTATGAGAGGATGACCGATAAGCAGAGGATTCTTTTTTAGATTATTGACTCTAGAGCTTTCAACCATATGATAGGAACATACATTTTTAAGTGAATTCTGTGATATTGTGGCATGCTCAGTCGGGTTACCTAATTGAGAAAAGACCATGGCAATGAAAGAAGGAACTGTGTTGCTTGGAGGAGACTTGAAATTGTGATGAGTTTTTTTTTTGTGCCTAATTTGAAATGCAATTTGATTTTTGTATCACAACTTCTTAATGCTTCAAATTTGGTTATTCAACTCATTGAAAAAATTTAAGCTATATAGGGCCTAAACTTGAGGAACCTAATTGGAGAGGGTGAGCAATGCGAGGGCCTTTATTTTCTTAAGGGAATGACATTACTATATGCTTGCAAGGTAGCTTATAAGGTATCCTTTGAACTTTGGCATAAAAGAATGGGTCATCTTTCTTCAAAGGTGGTAGAGTTGATTTTAGAAGTTGCCAGATTAGTTAGGGAACGCAATAAAACTTGTGAGGTTTGTCTTAGAGCAAAACAAACAAGAGAGATTTTCTTTTCCAGTGTCAATAAAACTTAATATTGTTTTGAATTGATACATTGTGATTTGTGGGGACCTTATAGAGTCCCAGCATTACGTGGAGCAATTTATTTCTTGACAATTGTTGATGATTACTCTCGTGCTGTGAGGAAAAAATAAAGTAACTTGTGTTCTTAGAAAATTTATTGTGATGGATAAATGCCAATTTGAGAAAAATGTGAAGATTATTAAAAGTGATAATGAAAGTGAATTTGTGGGTTTGAAGGAATATTTTGATGAACATGGGATATTGCATCAAACTTTTTATGTTGGAATATTTCAACAAAATGGCTGAGTGGAAAGAAAGCATCGCCATATCCTTGATGTGGTGAGAGCTTTGTGTTTCCAAGCAAATTTACCTATAGAATTCTACGGAGAACGCGTACTTGCAGTTGGGTATCTAATTCATAGACTCCATCTATGTTAAATGGCAAAACTCCATATGAGATTATTTTTGGACAAGTCCCTTCTTACAAACATATTCGTATTTTTGGTTATTTATGCTATGCACATAGTTTGAATTGGGATAAAGATAAATTTGATAAATTTGCTAGTAGAAGTTATAGGTGTGTTTTTGTTGGGTATTCATTGGGAAGGAAATGGGTGGAGATTGTATGATTTGGAAACTAATAAATACTTTGTATCAAGAGATGTAGTTGTTGCTGAAACAAAATTTCCATATGTTGATGAGAAGATAAGAATTGATGAATCCATTGAGAATAGAGTTGTGGAATTGGTTGATGAAGTTGAGGATTAAAAAGTGACTTAGGAGAGGAGCATGCTGAAAGTGTCGATTGAGAAAGTGAGGTGAATCATGGAAGGGAAGAATTGATTTGCACAAATGGAGAAAAAGTGGAAAGGAGTGAAGTCGTCAAAGAGCAACTGGGTAGGGGACAAAGGGTCAAGCAAAATTCTGTTTGATTGAAGGACTATGTGATAAATGCCATCAAAATAAGCCCCTTGACATGCTCATCTTTCCAATCTGATTCCGCAGGTATGCCTTGCTTTGTAGCACATTATGTGAGTTATGATAAATTTTCTTTGCAACATTGGTGTTTCTTGGCAGCAATTACTGAAGGATTTGAACCAAACTCTTATGCAAAAGCAATTAAAGATGAACATTGGAGAGAGGCCATGATAAATGAAATATGGGATTTAGAAGATAATAGTACATTGACAGTTGAAAATTTGTCGCCTGGGAAGAAAGCAATAGGAAGCAAGTAGGTTTACAAAATTAAGTACAATTCTGATGGAATTGTTGAGTGGTACAAGGCATGGTTGGTGATACTTGGAAATAATCAAGTTGAAGGCATAGATTATTAAGAGACTTTTGCTCCTATAGCAAAATGGGTACTGTAGTCAACTTTCTTGCCATTGTAGCTGCAAAGAATTGGGAACTCCATCAGATGGACATCTAAAATATTTTCTTACATGGCGATTTGGATGAAGAAGTTTACATGAAGATGCCACTTGGATTTGTCTCTTAGTTACCAGGGAAGGTTGTAGACTTCGAAAATCTTTTTATAGTTTGCGGTAAGCACCTAGTTGTTGGTTTGCGAAATTAGTTGCATCTCTGAAAGCTTATAGTTTTCAACAATTAGATTCAGATTACTCTTTGTTCACTTATCTAGTTTGGGATTGTTCAATTAAATGTGCTTATTTACATTGATGATCTATTGTATCTGGTAATGATGTTTCTACTGTGCAAAGGTTCAAGAATTATTTGAATAATTATTTTCATATGAAAGACTTGGGGAAGTTGAAAATTTTCTTAGGGATTGAAGTAGCAAAAACTCAGATGGTATTTTCTTGTGTCAACATAAGTATGCGTTAGATGTGATTTCTGAGGTTGGATTACTAGTTTGCAAGTTGGCTAAAACTCCTCTTAAACAAAATCACAAGCTGGCTCTTATTGAGAGTAATGATATAGACAACCCTGCTCAGCACAGGTGCCTGGTGGGTCAGCTTATTTATCTAATAATAACTTAGCTCGAATTGTCTTACTGTGTGCATATTCTTGCACAGTTCATGCAGTAGCCAAAGAAAGCCCATTGGGAGGCAGCTCTTCGAGTTGTGCGTTACTTGAAAGGAAATCCAGGTCAGGGCATTATGTTGCTTGCCAATTATGACCTTAAATTATCTATTTTCTATGATTCTAACTAGTTATTTTGTTCTTTTGAGAGAATCACCTATCTCATGGAAGACTAAGAAGTAAGTGACAATGTCTCACTCATCTGCTAAAGCTGAATATAGGTCTATGACCACTATAGCTTGTGAACTTAAATGGTTGAAAGGATTATTGGATTCTCTTGGTGTGGTGCATTCTGAGCTTATGCAATTGTATTGTGACAGTCAAGCAACTTTGTATATAGCTGCTAATCTAGTCTATCATGAGCATACCAAGTATATTGAAGTGGATTCTTATTTTATTCGTAATGAGATACTCAATGGTAACATTCGAACATATTATGTTTGCAGTTCAATACAGCTTGCTGATATCTTTGTGAAAGCAATGGGTAAGGATCAATTTGAATTCTTTCTTCACAAGTTGCACATTCGCGATCCCTATGCTCCAACTTGAGGGTGGTGTTGGAAAGCGATTTCTTAGGTAGTTTTGTGAACATCTCTTGTATTACCTTTTGTTGTATGATTTTGTTCGATTTTGGTAGTTTTCCCTAATTAGGAGTTTGTTGGATAGCTATAACCTCTTGCATATATGTTCGGTTTCTATGGTAATGAAAGTAGAATTCTCAATCCAAATTGCTAAGTTATTTTACAAGGTTTTTTTTTTTTTTTTGGCATAAGAAAAATATGACAATCTCCATTTAGTTACAAAAATATGCAAAGTACTGTATGTTAACTCATATTTGGTAAATTAGCATATTTGGCTACTTTAGTAGAATTTAAAAAAAAAAAGGAATCCTGCAAGGTAACTGGTGAGTTCATGGAATTGGGAATGAGATGTGGATTTCTTTTGTTTTGGGATATAATTGTGAGGCTATGCTTGTGACAATTCTATAGTATTTTGTATTGATGCTTTGATAGAAAATAGCTCTTGAGAAATGCATGTCAAGTTTATGCTTGCTTTGCTTCCATAATTTTAAATATATTACTTATTTATGAATACCAAACATATTAAATTCAGCCTTATTGTTGTGGGGAATGGCCACCTTTATTAAGAGGCAACTCATTGTTATCATTTATCTAAAAGAATTTTGTTTCTTCAATCTGTGTAGAATGGTTATATCTGTTTTGCAACTTGGTCAAATTTTTTTTTAATAAAGCAGTGTTGCCTTGATGTTATCTTACCTTTGTATTTCATCTAAACTTTATTTGTTGAACTTTCATTTTGTAGATATCTGAGATATTTGGTCTATGAAGTTGTTTATGTGCACAATTTCACCAACATTGATGACAAGGTAAGATATCCTTGTCCACGCTTTTAGCGACTTATAGAAAGTATCAAATTTTAATAGAACTAGAACTATTGAGTGCCTAAGTGGGACAATAGACTATTCATTTCTAATTTTATTTCAAAAATACTAAATTATTTCCGGATATAATTGTGGGGCTATGCTTGTGATAATTCTACAGTATTTTGCATTGATATTTTGATAGAAAATAGCTCATGAGAAATGCATGCCAAGTTCTGACTTGTTCTACTTTGGTAATTTTGAAATATATTGCTTATTTGTGAGGACCAAACATATTTAATTCAACCTTATTGTTGTGGGGCATGACAATCTTTATTAAGAGGCAACTTATTGCTATAATTTATCTAAAAGAAAAGGGACGGTGGAAAATTTTTGCCACAAGAGAATCGGGCTCTATCAAAAGTTTCCAACCTTGTTTACTGAGTAAAGCCAAATTAAATTCTCTTAGCCTTCAAAAACCAAGCCCACCACAAGTCTTAGGATAACATAATCTCTCCCACCTCATCCATTTGATCCTTTTTGAGTCATTAGAGCTTGTGTTTTTACTCTTCCATAGGAATGCATTCATCATCCTCTCAATATCCTCATAGAGGTCACTAGGCAAAAGGAAGACACTCATCACATAATTAGGGATTGTTTGAGCCACTATTTTAAGAAGTATTTCCTTGCTCGCTTGAGAGAGAAGTTTTTGTTCCCAAGCATGGAGTTTCTACCAGATTCTATCCTTGATAAACTTAAAGATCTCTTTTTTTCTCTTGCCAATTAAAGAAAAAAGACCAAGATAGGAATCCTATTCCAATTTCACTACCACATTAAGTTCCTTACATATGTCATGCTGGGCTTTATCATTTGTATTGAAGCTGAAGAAGATAGAGGATTTTTGGTAATTGATTAGCTAGCCAGACGCTTTTCCATATTCGTTAAGGCAATTTTTAATGACCTTAAATTTTTCTTTAGTAACTTTGAAGAAGAGTATACTATCATTCGCAAAGAGGAGATGACATACTACAGGAGCTCGTCTCGCAATCTTACAACCATGAAAACTGCCCTGAGATTCCATTTTGGACATAATAGTCGACAAACCTTCAGCACAAAGAATGAACTGATAGGGGGAAATTGGATCTCCTTATCTTAAACCACGACTAGGAATAATTGGGCCAATTTCATTACCATCGTGCACAATTTCAAGTGAGGTATTATCTAGATAAATCTTTCTTAGATGCACAGTTAGGCAACAATCCGAGTTTTTTGTGGCAAAATGTCATAGGAGCATAGACTATTATTAAGAAGGGAAGCTATCTCAAAGTTGGTAATGGTCATAACACCTTAATTGGCCAAGACCATTGGCTTCCGGATGTGGCTAATCCTTATGTTACTTTGGATCTTAGTTTGGAAGTTGCTAATCAGCCAATGCACTCTCTTATGTCACAGAATAATCGAAGTTGGAATTGAGACTTTATTTTCTCTATTTTTAATGATCATGATGCTAACTGTATTTGTGGTATCCCTTTTACAAATAGGTGGGCTTGTGACGTATGGTTATGGAGTGAAGAATCAAAAGGATTGTACTCGGTGAAGAGTTGCTATAGACTATGCAAGTGCAATTTCTTTGTCAACAAAATAAAATGACGAGACAAGAAAATTCACATAAATAAGAATGAAATTAAAATCTATTAACTGTGGATTTAATTTCTAATTTAATCTTCTAATTATTCCTTTCCAAATATGATCTTGAATTTAATGAGCTCTGCAAAGAATGTCTGAACACTGTGGATCTATTTGAATTTAATTTGAAGCAATAATGCCAATTTGAGGGTTCGCACCTTATCTGGAATCAAAGGCCAAAATATACGAGCTTCGAGAAAAATGCCTTGAATGTTGTGAATCTCCTTGAATTTAATTTGAATTAAATAATGCTAATTCAAGGGCTCTGCATCTTAATCCTAAATCAATTGTCAAAATATGATGAGCTTTGCAAAGAACGCCTCGAACGCCATGGATCTCCTTAAATTTGATTGAGAGAATTGCTAGACTCCTTCAAAGTTCCTTTCACTTATAGAAATTTGTGTTGTGTGTTGAATGAGTTTTGATCACCCTCTTTATATAGATGCTTGATGGGAGACTTCTAAATTGATTTGAACTTCTTTGAGGGTTATTTCTTTGACAAGATAATCAAATATCAAGAGATAATATCATACATATTTGATTTGATACTATCAAAGAACAAAAGATAACATCAATATCAAGAAATAATATTAAATATCTTTGATATGATTGCTCCATAGGTATAGACACTCCATTTTTGACATTTGTTAATATTTGATTTGAGTATAAAATAAATACTAAATCATTAATTAAAATTAACTATTTATCTTTTGGAATTAAATTTAATAAATTCCAAGAAATAAATAGAAATTTTAAATTAATATCAAGTATATTATTTTATATGTCACTTTTCAATTAACCAAAAGTTAACATGTTTGCAAATGCTCCCACTTCAAGACTTAGCGAAAGATGTGTCGATAATTCATGAAAGAGGCAAGACTTGAAGTATTTGAGAAATTTTCCTTTCTTTCTCAATTTTTTCAAATATATTTGCGACAAGATATCCTCCAAGTGTTCCTTAAGCTATGGTGTCCAATAAAAGGATCAAGTTATAACATAATTCAAAGTAAATATCCTTTTAAAAGGGGTGCCATATACAGTTTATACTCATGTGGGCCAGGAGTTACATGTAGTTTAGGCTCATGGGTCAATGAGCATATTTAATTTGAATAGACATTTTATACTCATGTTAAGAAGTTCACTTGAATTTGATTGAAAATTTTTACTCGTGTCAAAGACTTTATTTGAGTTTGACTTAATAGATAGTTTACACTCTCATCAAGAAGTATATAAGGAGAACTTAAATATTTAGATAGTTTATGCTTGTATGTAGGAGCCTTATTGAAAGTTTAAGCTCTTAT
Source organism: Jacaranda copaia (assembly GCA_014898725.1). Taxonomy (NCBI): domain Eukaryota; kingdom Viridiplantae; phylum Streptophyta; class Magnoliopsida; order Lamiales; family Bignoniaceae; genus Jacaranda; species Jacaranda copaia. Next base: position 1,342,987 of record JACGDI010005819.1, read on the forward strand.
CAAGGAGTACATGAGATGACTTTGAATGTTTAGATAATTTATGCTCGTATCTGGGGGCTTTATTGAAAGTTTAAGATCTTATTAAAGAGCACATAAGGAGACTTTGAATATTTAGATAGTTTATATTTGTATCTAAGAGCATTATTGGTAGTTTAAGCCTTTATAAATGAGCACATGTGGAGCTTTTGAATATTTAGATAGTTTATGCTCGTATCTAGGAGCTTTCTTGAGCTTTGGACTTGAAAACTTGAAGATTTAAGTCTTTGATTTGGAAACTTGAAGACTTGAGTCTTGAATTTGGACATATAGAGATTTGAATCGTGGATTTAGAGATTTAAAGACTTCGAAACTTGAACCTTCATTTGAATACTTGGAGATTTAAGATACGATCTTGAATTTAAAGAATTGGAGACTTGAGTCTTTGATTGGGAACTTAAAAATTTGAGTATTAGATTTGGAGATTTGAGTCTTGACTTGAAGTTGGGAAACTTGAGTCTTGACTTGATGTCTTGGAAACTTGAGTCGTGAATTTAGAAACTTGGAGACTTGAGATTGTATTCGAAGACTTGAAGACTTGGGTTTGAATTTGAAAACTTGAAGATTTGAGTATTGAATTTGAAGACTTGGAGATATGGAAACTTTAGAATTTTAGATTGTTTATGCTCTTATCTGGAAACATTATTGATAGTTTAGGCTCATATCAAGGAGCAAATGAAATTTGAAGATGAACATTAATTGCCCCTAACATCTTCATCATCATTAGCATTACATGAATCTCTTTTTTCATCAAAATTCATGCTCATTTTAATATATGTGCACAAGTTGCCAAATCTGCAAAAGTTTTTGGTTTAATTCCTTAAAGAATGTAGCAAAGACTCCAATGCATTCCTTGAATACACATCTTAATTGTTGAAGCCTCCGACAATTGATCTTTGTAGTTAAAACTTAAATTTCTCTAGCAATTGATGTAGTTAATGACAGGTTCTTCTTTCCATTGGTGGCGTTGGTGAGTTCAATCATGTTGATTGTCATTCGAGTGTTATAGAAATGATTGAGGAATTCTTGTTCCAGTTGCCCCTAACTATCAATGGAGCATGCCTCTAAGTCAATATACCAATCAAAAGCATCATCCTTTAATGATAAAATAAATTGCTTGACTAGATGATCTTCATATGTCCCAGCATTATTACAAGTCTCAATGAATGAACCACGTGCTGCTTTGGATTGTCCTTGCCATCGAATTGTTGAAACTTTGGGGGCTGGTGACCAATTGGCATCTTCAAGTTGTCAATTTTTTGACTATATGGCTTGGAGTAAGTCATGGATAACTTAGAACTTCCATTAAGCTTATGTTTGATAGTCTCCATAATAAACTCCTTCAATAGGTTGATAGGAATTAGTCCATCAGTGGAAACTTGTAGTTCTTTATTTGCAGTCTTTACATTTTTCACTGATTTTTTTGTGTAGATGTTTCGGCTTTGTCCCAAGCCTTAATTTGTTTCTCCACCATGTAGCTAGCATCACGATTGTCCACTTTATTCATCAGTTTGGAGATTTGGAGGTCTCGATCTTGGATATGCTTCGTGAGTCCTTCAATGGCCCTAGTCAAATTTACAATTTGTTCCTCCAAGGTTGTAGCACTTGTCACCATCACCGTCGCCATGCTCAAAGAATTTGATGTTGAGTGGGGAAGGAATGATACGGATTCTTCCTTTGAGTCTCCGCCATCTTCATTTATATCAATAAAATGCGGCAACACTTTTTCCATAGCAAGCGAAAGAGCCACCTCCAAAAATGATTGCAACTTTTTGGATATACTTTTTGTGATGATACCAACACTTTTTACACTAGTACTTGAGGAACTTGAGGTAGTAATTTTCAATGTTTCAGTCTTGTTGGTGGCCATGATACTTCAATCTTGATGAAGGAAAGAGATGAGAGGTAGAGATTGTCCCATTGGGCGTGCTAAAATTTGTAAATGTAATTTCTTTGTCGGCAAAATAAAATTACAAGACAAGAAAATTTACACAAATAAGAATGAAATTAAAATTTATCAATTGTGGATTCAATCTCTAATCTAATCCTCTGATTCTTCCTTTCCAAATATGATTTTAAATTTATTGAGCTCCGCAAAGAATGCTTAAACACCGTGGACCTCTTTGAATTTAATTTGAAGAAATAACGCCAATTCGAGGGCTTTACACCTTAATCTTGAATCAAACGCCAAAACATATGAGTTCCTCGAAGAATGTTTTCAACGTTGTGGATCTCCTTGAATTTAATTTGAATAAAATGATGCTAATTCGAGGGCTCTGCATCTTAATTCTAAATCAAATGCTAGAATATGATGAATTCCACGAAGTGCACCTCGAACGCCATGGATTTCCTTAAATTTGTTTGAGAGCATTGCCAGACTCCTTCAAAGTTCCTTTCACTTGTAGAAATTTGTGTTGTGTGTTGAATGAACCTTAGTCATCCCCTTTATATAGATGCTGAATGGAAGATTTTCAAATTGACTTGAACTTCTTTGAGGGTTATCTCTTTGATAAGATAATCTTAAATATTAAAAGATAATATCATATATTTTTGATTTAATAATATCAAATATTAAAAGATAATATCAATATCAATAGATGATATCAAATATTTTTGATTTGATTGGTCTATAAGTATAGACACTCCATTTTTTATATTTGTCAATATTTGATTTGAGTATAAAATAAATACTAAAATATTAATTAAAATTAACTATTTATTTTTTGAAATTAAATTTAATAAATTTAAGAAATAAATAAAAATTTTAAATTAATATCTAGTATATTTTTTTACACATATCATTTTTCAATTAACCAAAATTTAAAATTTAAAATGTCTACAGACTGCTTATGCCTAATCTTTCTCCTGATATGCATCAGCCCTGTCTTGGCGTACGGCGAAATATATGGAACGCGGCAGTATCCCCAAGGTTAGTAATCTTGCTTGGCGAGCAACTGCAGGCTTTCTACCCATGAAGGACCGCCTTATTACTAGAAGGATTGATCTTGAGCACTGCTGTGCAGTCTGTGGAGGTAATTCGGAGATGACTCTTCACATCTTTGTGACTTGCCCTCTAGCCAAGGAAGTCTGGGAACACTGTCAATTATCAAAATATCTAAGTATGATTAACTCTAAATCCTTTCCTCATTGGCTGGATAATTGCCTTGCACGTTTGAGTAAAGAGGAAAGTGATAAAGTACTTATGTTGTTGTGGAGTAATTGGAGAAACCGCAACGAAGTAGTCTAGAATGGGAAAAGAGGCTCAGCCTATCACGTCTTCTCTTTGGCTATTTCTTTTCTTCAACAATGGCATGAAGCTCAAAAGGATAAGTGTAAGCAGCCGGTTAGCAGTGTGCAGCAAATAACACAGTGGGAAACTCCGCCTAATGACTGGATCAAGTGTAATGTTGACGCTGCTATTCACAGTGGTAAGTAGAACTTTGGGTCTGGTTGGACCACTAGAGGCGACACAGGCAGATTTCGGGCAGCGGTTGCTTTACCGCATCAAGGAGTGGCCTCAGCACCATTGGCAGAGGCTATTGCTTTTAAGGAGGCCTTAAGCTGGGTAAAGAATACAAATCAGTCCAGGATTATTTTTGAGCTAGATGCACAAGTAGTTGTGAATGATGTGTTACATAATGTTGTTGATCATTTTTATTATGGGTCTGTTATTCAGGATTGAAAACATATCTTATCAGAACTCACTGATTGTGAAGTTCATTTTATTTGTCATTCAGCAAATCAAACGGTTCACTCTATTACTAGGATTGTTGTAATTCTATGTTTGAACTAGGCATGTGGGAAAGTACTAGTCCCTCATCCCCATCCAATGTACTTGTTTATGATTTGGAATGAATTTCTCCTTTAGAGTGTAAAAGAAAAAAAAAAGGATGGTGGAAATATATTTTCTTTCTTCAACCTCCATAGAATCGTTATATATATATATATGTTTTGCAACTTTGTCAAATATTTTCCTATAAAATAATGTTGCTTTGATGTTATCCCATCTATGTATTTTTATCTTAAATTTATTTGTTGAACTTTCATTTTTGTAGATATCTAAGATATTTGGGCTATGAGATTGTTTTTGTGTGCGATTTCACCGACATTAATGACAAGGGAAGATGTCCTCGTCCACAGTTTTAGCAACTTATAAAAAGTATCAAGTTTTAATGGAACTAGAACTTCTGCGTCGGTCAATAAAGCATTCATTTCTAATTTTATTTCAAAAATACTAAATTATTTTGCAATCTGTTCAGCGTGAAAAACATCGATAGATGAGACAGAGAGAAAAACAGTAACTGATGGAATAGAACAATTTGCTGGCATATAGTTTTGATACGCACATAATATTTATTGTTAAAATCTATGGGACATAAATAGAGATGCATATAGATGTGTAGATCTAATATGCATGTAAAATATTTTTATTCTTAAAATCTACTAAACGTAAAGAGTGAAGTGGAAGATGGATAGGGAAAATAGGAGGTATTTATTGCTCAACAACCTTAAAATATAAGTTCTTTGCATGTCAAATATATCTTACTTATTAATTGGACTTTTATGTGTCATTTACATTCAAACATTAATATAACTTTGATCTATGATCGCATGACATGCTTGATGAATTTGCTTTGAGGAGCTCAAATTATTTGTAGAGTGAATGAGGTCGGGGAGGATTCAAAAGCAAGCATTGAGTGGGATGGTATTGCGAAGAGTTTCTTAATGATATGGTTGATCTCCGGTGCCTTCTCCGTACTAATCATATGGAGCAAACCAAGGACATGATATCTCATGTTTTATGGTTGCCTATGTTTTTTTTTTTTTTTTTTTATCATTTTTATAGGTACCATGATCTTTTCTAATCCACAGTTTCTTTCTAGGGTGTCTGTTTTTCGTTCTCTATTTCACTGATTGGAAGATTGCAGTTTAAGTAAATATGGCATAAGTTGTCTCGAACTACATTTTATGTATAGATTTTCTTTGATGTAGAGTTTTTCTTTTATATCTGAGGTCTAAATATTTGGATTTTAGCTCAAAGAATGTAGTAAAACATCTGTACTATTGTTATATCTGGTGGAAAATTGTGGAGAATAACGTCATATGATTTTCTTTCTTCTTGCTCTCTTTTTATCATGGTCTTGCGAGCAAAGACAATGTTTTCACAACTTTATTGGGAACCATGGAAGATAATTTCAATTATTTTAGTGCTTCTTTTCTTGTCAGTTCATTACTAAATATTCGTTATCAATTTCAATCTCATCTTTCCAGATTATTAGTAGTGATTGTGCTTATGCTATAGATGGAGATGTTTACTTTGTTGGTAATTTCTCAAATTACGGTCTTCCGTTAAGATGGAAGCTAGAAGATAATAGAGTTGAGGAATGATTTGCGGTTGACGAGAGAAAGCAGAATCCTGCTGATTTTGCTTTGTGAAAGGTGAAAAATTAAACTTTTGTAATTCGCTTTCCAGTGTGCTTATATGCCATGTAATATTTACATTCCTTTTGCAATGCAGTCTGCAAAGCCTGGCGAGCCACTATGGGACATTCCCGGGGGTCCTGGAAGACCAGGATGGCACATAATGCAATTGCAATGCAGGCTGCAAAGCATCGCGAGCCACTATGAGACATTCCCTGGTGGTCTTGGAAGACTAGGATGGCACATAATGCAATTGCAATGCAGGCTTCAAAGCCTCGCGAGCTACTATGGGACATTCCCTGGGGTCCTGGAAGACCAGGACAGCACATAATGCAATGTCATGAGTGCTTATTGCTTGGCACATTAATTTGTTATTTATGGTTATAGGATGGGTGTGATCTTTCCTTGCCATGAAAATGAGATTGCTCGGAGTCGTGCTGCTTGCTCAGAGAGCAAAGTTAATACTGGATACATGATAGTTTCATTACTACAAATGATGAGAAAATTTCTAAATCCCTTGGTAACTTTTTCATCATCCGCGGGTAAAAAGTAACACTGATTAATTCTATTCATGTGATACCTTTAGGGCCCATGTACTTTGAGAGATTGGGCAAGATGGCAGCTTATATCCTGCCCATCCTATGTTTACTTTGAATGACTGGAACTCTGGATAAATCTGTCGGCCCACTATTACATACATTATTGGTGGGATGTGGCATCCCACCTTTTAGATATGATAGTTTTATCACACCTTTTACGCTTCAACTTCAAATAATTTCAAGTTGCGGTGCAAATCAAAATTTTTTGAAAATAATTAAAAATATTTAATATTAAAATAATTAAAAGAAAGACCGATATATATAATTTGTGTAAAGATGTTGTATTAAAATGAAGAAAAAATAATTTCTTTATGCTAAATATAAAAAAGAAGAAATAGTTAGATGTTGTATTGACATGGAGAAAACTTAAATTTTTTATGCTAAATAGAAAAATATGTTAATTAGAGTCACTTAGGTCTTTTATAATTTATCCAAGTTTTATAATTCATATTTATGTAAATATTCTCAATAAAATAATCAAATTTTATTATTTATATCATCTCATAAAGTAAACATTCAACCAAAAATATAAAATTATCCTAATCCCACTCTTCATCCCTTATTTCATCATATCACCCGATATCTCATATCTAAAAGTAAATGGCCCTTAAAGTTTACGCTTTTGTTTCATGGACCATTGCTATTTTAAATCTATTATTTCTTGGCGGGATGCAAAGTTATACCATCCACTCACTTTGAGGCATTTCCTGTTGGGAACTTGCTTCCATTCTCTTATCAATTATTCAATGTCAGAGATTAAAAATTGCTTCAGAAGCTATTTTCTATATATATATATATATATAGAAAAACATGCCATTTTTCTCTCACGGATTATTTGTTTGGTGGCTCTTAAATGATTGTTTCTGGTCTTGGCTCACGCATGTTTCAGATTCCTTTTGTTTTTTGTTTGGGTCATTATCATTATTCTTTTGTTTGACAATTGATAGAAAGATGACCAACATATATAATCCCTGTTTAAAAAGATTGTACTTTTGAGTGGCTACTCTACTTTATTCTATATTTTTACATGGATTAATGGATTAATGATGTCAGATAAAATATTTTTGACTAAAAGTAAGCATCTATATAATTATTTGTCCATTTTTACATATTTATAGACAAGACTTATGAAAAATTCATATTTTATTTTGAACTGAATATTGAAAATTTATTTATTATAATATTTATGTACATAATATACGTTATTTGATAATTTTTAAAAATAATAAAATAACTATATATAAATAAAAATAAATAAATTATACTTATTAGAGTTACATGGAAATGGAATATTGAGAAATATTTTAGTATATAAAAATATTGCATGTTACAAACTACTTATTGAATTAGTTATCAAATAATAACCTTATGTAAGTTTTTTTTCATCAATAAAGCACAAAGAGATTGTATATCTACTCTAACAAAAAAAATACTTAATATTTAAAAATCTCAAAGAACATAAAAATTGTGGTTGTAACTTCCACATTATTAAGAATCATACAAAAAAAATTTATACTTTAATTTTTTTTGTTTATTTATCGTATCAAAATATTTATGTATATATATATATCTAAGTTAAAAAATGTATTTAGTAAAGTATTATGCTCTATTTTTATTTTCTTAATTCTTTCATTTATTTTTTTAAGTTTTATCATTTAAAATTTTTTTGTATCATTTATAAATTTAGAGTCAGCAATTTTTGATATTTACAACTTATTTAAGTGCAAATTATCTTCAAACATAATATCTTTAATTGATATATTCATATTATTTAATTGATTAATAATAAATTTTCTTTTTTTAAATACTAAAAATAATTATAATTTATTTTTTAATCATGTGAAGTAAATTATAATATAGAATTACTTTAATATTAAAGTTATTTTTGGCACATTCCACCTAACACATGCTAGTATAGGTAAAAATGATAGTTGTGAGAGTCAAACTAAAAATTTTCTCTTTGGCTTGATTCTAATATTATGTTGAATGACCATTTTTTTTTTAGAGAGAACATTACAAATGACGAAGTTTATCTTTTCAATAAGTTATTATCAAATCAAGTAAATTGAATTATAAACTATACAATCAGATGCACAAAGGAGCTAATTTAAGTTCGAACTCAAAACCTCTTATATATCAGGGGAGATGAATGTCATTGGAAAGGAGATTCATTAAATATTAACTCTTAGAATTCCAACTTAAAATTTAGGTGTGAATTTTTCTTTTGTATGTGTGTGCATGAAAAATTGGGACATATTGAGTATTTCTAAAATTGCTTCATTCTCAAATGTATTATAAGAATGACAAAGCGTAGGCCCAGCAACAAAGGAAATTGAACAAAAAAACTCAACCTAGGGTTTGACAATTGGGGTTTAGACAAGCTGAAATTAGCTTGAATCTAATTGGCTTAAGCTCTGTTCGTCTATTAATTTATGAACATTGGTTCGAACTCAAGCTTGATTGAACCCGAACAATAGAGCTTGAGTTCTACTTATGATGTAGACGAAGGCTTAGACGAGATTTATCAAATTTGACTTGATAGGTTCATCATATGGAAGTAGAAAAGCTTGAGCTAGGAACTCATTTGGGCTCAAAATAAAATATATAATTATAAGCTTTTCAAATAATTTTATTATTTTTCTAAAAATAAAAAATAAATTACTATGTGTGAGCCTA
>JACGDI010005819.1:1357039-1379220 GCA_014898725.1 Jacaranda copaia
GCCTTCTTTATTTGTTCAACAGGAGTTCGATTCTGCAGAATATGACCGCAGGAGGGTGGCCTATAGCAAGAACTATCTATCTCATGAGAATTGCTGTGGATGGTATATTTCGATTGTATTCTCGTTCTGTTAACTTTGAAGGGAGTTGGGAGGTTATATTGTTGCCCACTGAGGATAAATGTGTTCCCAAGGGCTTATGTGGGCTTAACGGCTTTTGTACTTATATGGATCAAGCTGCTAATTGTCAGTGTCCTCCGGGGTATGATTTTGTTCACCCGGGCAACTGGAGTGCTGGCTGCAGCCGGAAGTTTATGGCCGAAGTTTGTATGAACAATGAACAAAATATCAAATATGAGATTAGGACAATGAAGAATGTGGCTTGGGAAGACAACTCCTATTCTGTTTTGGATACTATTACAGACGAAAATTGCAGAGAGGCCTGTTTGGATGACTGTAACTGTGATGTCGCTTTCTTTAAAGATTGCCAGTGCAGAAAGCAAAGGCTTCCACTAAGATACGGGCGAAGATCATTGGGTGATTCAAACATTGCTCTAGTCAGGGTGAGTAGAAACAGGAGTTGCTTCAGCTAATTCAGGCGAGAAAGTGAAAAAAGAGCTCCGTTTGGACATCCTATTCATTAGCATTTCGCTTGTTGTTCTAGCTATCTTGGTCTTGGCAATTGGGATATATATTCATAGGAAACATGTGGGAAGAACTTACAGGAGAATCTCCAAGTATGGATATGTTAAACTAATTGAAGATGTTGCTCTAAAGGCGTTCACCTATGCAGAACTTGCAGAAGCAACAATCCATTTTAAAGAAGAACTCGGGAGAGGAGCATCGGGCACTGTTTATAAAGGGATCTCACCAGATAGCCAAAAGGTGGTGGCTGTGAAGAGGCTAGAGAAGGAATTTGCAGAGGGGGAAAGGGAGTTTCAAACAGAGATGAAGGTCATCGGAAAGACATATCAACGTAATCTAGTACGACTACTAGGTTACTGACTGGACGGGCCTAACAGCCTTCTGGTTTTCGAGTACATGAGCAATGGATCACTTGAGGACATGCTCTTCAATTCTCAAAATCAGCCAAGTTGGGATGAAAGAAATCAAATAGCACGTGATATAGCAAGAGGGATCCTCTATTTGCACGAAGAGTGTGAATCACAGATCATCCATTGTGACATAAAGCCTCAAAACATACTAATGGACAAAACGGGCTGGGCAAAAATTTCAGAATTCGGGCTAGCCAAGCTTCTAAAACAAGATCAGACTAATACTGACAGAGGGATCAGAGGGACAAGGGGATATGTGGCACCAGAATGGCATCAGAAACAGGCAGTGACAGTAAAAGCAGATGTTTATAGCTTTGGAATTGTGTTGTTAGAGATCATATGTTGGAGAAGTGTGGATTGTGGAGTTTCTGAGGAAGAGGCAATTCTTGAGGATTGGGTTTATGATTGTTATGGGGCAGGGGAGATAGGAAAACTTGTGGGTGATGAGGAGGTGGATAAAAGAAAACTAGAGAGAATGGTTAAGATTGGGATTTGGTGCATCCAACATGAGCCATCACTTCATCCGTCGATGACGAAAGTTTTACTTATGTTGGAGGGTACTGTGGACATCCCAGTACCTCCAAGTCCAACTTCTTTCCTAAGCTCTACATAGTTTCCTCATTTGTATCTGACTCTGTGTTCTATCATCTTGTCCCTCACTTAAAGGGTTGAAATATGCGACTGTTTCACAATGAAGGATTGGACTATCATTATTCATTAGGCAGCTGGTGCTTTGGAAGTCATATTTTGGATAATTGGCATAAATGTTTGTATAATAAGAGGCTTAAAACCATACAGGATAGTCATCCCTATTTCTTTGCCTTTATTTTGTGAAACCAATGATAGTTTTAAATATGAGTACTTGCTGCTAAACATATTTCAAATAATACTCAAATTTGAGTGTTGAATTTGATGTTTGGTAGATATGGTAGCATATGAATCAGATGAAGTAGGATAGACAATGTCTCTTTGGCCTATTATTGATGCTGGGGTTGATATCCAGGGATGCCCCCTCGCCGTATATCAAAAAAGCACGAATTGACATGCTCCTTCAGTGTGCATCAATATGCCCCATCGCCGCACATAAAAAAAAATTGATTGAGATGCTCTTTCACTGTGCATCAAAAACATATTGTTTGTGTTTTTTATTTTGACGCACAGTGGGGGATGCCACCCCTGCATCAAAGAAACCCTTATTTGGATGGTGGTCTTTTTTCCCTTCTTGTATTAACTGTGGTGCAATTTGAATTCTTCGGATAGTTAGTTTTTTTTTTCTTTAAATAAATACATACAGAGATGAATTCGTTCAAATTTAAATATTGAATTTTTTGCATATTAGTATGAGGGTGGTGTAATTTATATTTGGCCTTCTGATATTGGCCGAAACAAATAGGCTATCATTCAAAGTAAGACCATAGGATTTTGATGGACTCGGCCAAGTGAAGATATCTAAGCCTACTCAATCTTCTTCACTCATCATTATGGGCACTTTTTAGACTAACACTATGAGATGCTATTCTTATTGGGGTTTTCTAGGGTCCGTATTCATAGTTCTGACTTGTCATTATATACCCAATTTTTAACCGTTTATATTAATTTGATTTAATCTTTACCTTTGAACCATCATAAAGGGAAAAATCATAGTTTTTCCTTAGTTCTTCAATGGAACCTCCTCTTTTAAATTAAATTATGAAAAATAAAATAAAAATCATTACTCCAATATTCAATGACCAAATTAACCTTATTAATTTTAATAAATTAAAAACCCTCTTTTCCTAATATCAAATCATAATTCAATCAGAAGAAAATTAAAGAAAGTAAATCTTCAAAACGAATTCAATAAAAAAAATTATAAAAAATTCATTATAGAAAGATACAAATTTTCTTTTGATTGAATTCATTGTAAATGAACAAAAAATTAATACCATTATTAATATAATCTTTATTATTAATAATATATTACTATTGTATAATTAATAATATATTACTATTAATTATAAAAATAACACCATTAATGATATTAATATATATACACATATATTTATATAAATATATATTATATACATATATACATACACAGATATACATATGTATATGCATCTCAACACCACCCACCCCTAGCTCTACCTATTGTCGCTGGCCCTTGGTCCCCAACCCCATATCACCGATCGCACCCCCCAACCCACCCAAACACCCTGCTAGCCATTGGCCATGGTAGCCGTGAGCCAGGCGGCTCGCCATGGCCACACAGTCGCCTGGAAGCTTGGCAGCCATGGTGGCTACCGTGAACTTCTGATCACTGGCCGTCGGGATGCTTGACTGCCATGGCTGCTGTTGCAAGCTTTCAGGCGCCGCCCTTGGAAGCTCGTTTGCCATGGCCAGTCGGTAATAATTTAATTTGTTTGTGTATAAATGTATGTGTATATATGTACATAATATATATTTATATAAATTTATGTGTATATATATTAATATAATTAATGATGATATTTTTGAAATTAATATTAATTATATAATTAGCAATATAGTAATAATAATATTAATTCCCTATTCATTTACAATGAGTTCAATTAGAAGAAAATTGGTGCCTTTTTACTATGAATTTTCTCTAATTTTTTTCTAATTAAATTAGGGTTTGATATTAGAAAAAGAGAATTTTTAATTTATTAAAATTAATAAGGTTAATTTGATAATTGAATATTGAAAGAGTAATAATTTTTATTTTATTTTTCATAATTTAATTTCAAAAAAAGATGGTTGCATGGAAGAACTCTGAAAGAATCATGGTTCTTCCCTTTATGATGATTCGAAAGTGAGAATTAAATCAAATTGATATAAACGGTTAAAAAATAAGTATGTAATGACAAGTCAGAATTATGAATACAGGACCTTGAAAAACCCCTTACTGTTATGATATTTCTCTGCATATTACTCTTCTTCTTTATATTGATTTGAACGTTAAATTTTTTTTATTGAAGAATAAATTGAAAATTCTAATAATTTGTCATTAGCTAGATTATCTAGATCGAATATTCTAAGGTGTTTAGTTAGCAAATTTTCTCATGTTCGCACCACTGTCAGATTGTTGGTTATTTGTTAATAGAATTTCATCTACCTAATTTCATTTTGTCACAAGATTTATCAACCCTATAAAATCAGTTTTTTCACCAGTAAATCAGAAGTTTAAAACACACGGAAAACTTGGGGGGTTTCTGTGGTCCACTAAGATCATACTTATCGGATGGATCCCATCCATCAAACATTTAGTATGATTAACCTATTGATTTTGAAAACACCTAAAAAAATATAATGACGAATTTGACCTTTTCTTGTAAAACAATGTTGTAGAAAAGTAAACTCATATAAAAGACGTACTTTTTTCCGCATACACTCAAGCATATATATATATATATATATATATCTTTTAAATTATTATAATCATTACAAATTGATATATTAATGTATTATATATTATTTAATACAACATATTTATAAATAAATTATAAATTAGTCACCAACAATATTTATCTTAATCCACTTCTGTCAAGGTTCTGCAAAACAAATTTGGTGTGGCAGCTTCTCTTGTGCTTGTGCTTGTGCTTGTGCTGTGTGTATATGTAAATTGAAACCAACAATAACAGATATCTCACCTCACATTATATGCACTGAACGGTTTTATGGTACCTTTTTGTTATTCGCAGATTTTGCTAGATTGTGAGGATGCATTGTTACCGTTGAAAGAGGAAACTAGAGCAAATGGCAAAACAGCCAAGAAAAATTGTATCAATAAGCCCTGCAGCCCAAGAATGAAGCGGTAAACTGCCTAATGAGCTTGAGACAAAAGTAGCTAATAATTTGCAAGCATCAGCCATCCTTAATGTTACCCTTTAAGAAGCTTTGAGATTTATCAAAAGTTCCATAAGCATGCTCAAAGCAGGGTTTTCCCTCAATGTCCTCTCTCCTCTTCAATTCTTTTCTAGAAGTTTCTCAAATTTATCTGGTTCTTGGAATTGTTTCTTTTGATACTTTCAAAAGAAGATGCAGAAGCAACAACAACTATCCATTGTTAAGCCCCTTATCCAGTTTAAGTTACGCTGAGGTACCTCTCAATCTACTTTTTCATATTTGTATCAGCAACACCTTTGATGAAAGAAGTCTTGGATGTTCTTGGCTTTGATTAAAATTGAAATTTTATTGCTGGCAAAGTGAATGTTTGCATGGAAATGCTCACACTTTGAGCCCAACTTTTCGATTATTCTTCAAATGGCTCTATGTACGGCCACTGCACAGAATTAAAATATGCATGGAGGTCGTACACATTGCTATTTAAGAGAATGAGGAATTTGAGATGCTGTAAAGAAATCTCTTCGAGTGGCTGACTCCTTGCGGACTTCTTGAATTATTTGGTGTATAGTTGATCACGTTTTTGCAGCAGTTGTGGGACCATTGATTTAGAATTGTTTGGTTGAATGTGATATGAGACTTCGGGAATTTTTGTTTGTTGAGCGTGGAAGCTGCTTCTAATGATACATTGGGTGGAAAAATTCATGGAGTGATCATAATTCATACCTGAAATGAATGCAATTTAAATAGGAGACATTTTGGTTTGACCTTGGCGACATTCGATGCTACAGAATAGAATTGAGGGAATGTAAATATTTGACAGTTGTATTTCGTCATCCTGCGTTGAATAACCACAATTTGGTCACAAAAGTTGACTTTTCTTTATCTTGTCTATTCTTGTATTTTCTTTTCTTGAATTGTTTTTCCTTTTTCTTCCTTGGTTTGAGAATTTGTGTAAAAGAATTGTTGATTTTGCCTTGAAATTTGAGCTAAATTGACAAAAAATGGAAGAAAAATGGAGTGAAATGGAGTAAGGGACCGAAAAATGCATGTAGTAAACAGTAACTTCGTGATGAATAGTGACCGTGTGCAGTAAATAGTAACTTTGCCCCAGGGGGCAAGTTTTTTACCCAATTTTTTGTAGCAGCGTGTAGAGGACAAAAAGTTTGCACTAGGGCACAAGGTTTGTGCGCCCCGACGCACGAGACATTAATTTTTGTGTTAGGGGGCAAATTGTGTGAGCCCCGGCGCACAGCACAAGTTGACTTCGATCATGATTCTACTTTGCGGATACAAATACATGTTTTCTTCCAAAATTTAACATGAGACACATACACGAGGGTTTCTAACTGCTTTTGAGATAGTTTCTAGAGACGAAGTTTAGAATGAGGGTGTTGGGTGTTCTCATGAGATTTGTGAGATTCAAAGTTTGTATTTGCACTTTGATTTGAGTTCAATAAAATTCTTTTTTTTGTTGAGTGGATAGAGACGTTGTCGAACCATGTTAAATCTTGTTGTCAATTGCATTAAATTTTTTTACTATTATTTCATAGTTGTGATTCTAGATTGTTTCAAGTTACAACAAATTCGTATCGAAAATCGAGATTGATCAGATGTCAACCATGAAATACGAGATAGAGAAGTTTGATGGGAAGAATGATTCTGGGTTGTGAAAGATGAAAGTCTACGCCCTCGTGTGTCAATAAGGTTTGCAAACGAAGAAAAGGACGAGTTTATGGCGAAGTATTACGGTACTCTAGTGTTATCATTGATAGATAACGTACTAAGAGAGGTCGCCACAGAAAGTACCCCAGCGGGACTATGGTTAAAGCTGGAGAGTCTATATATGACGAAGTCCTTGACAAATTGGCTATATATGAAACAACAATTATACACGTTGAGGATGAAGGAAGGTACATCTATTACTCAGCATATTAATTATTTCAATAAAGTAATTCTTGATCTCGCTAGTATAGATACTAAAATTGAAGATGAAAACCAAGCGTTGATTCTCTTATATTCACTACCCAACTCTTTTGAGCACTTGGTTACTACGTTGTTGTATAGACGAGATACGATTTTAATGGAGAATGTGAAGGCTTCATTGAATTCCAACGAGTTGAGAAAACATGTTTTGGGTAGTAACGATGGTGAGAGTAGGGAAGGATTGATGGCAAAGGGGAGATCGAGAGAAAGAGGAAGGAGTAAAGGCTGATTGAAGTCCTAAACTAAGCCTAGAAATGGCAACAAGTGTTTTAGATGGGTGGAAAGGGGCACTGGAAATGGAATTGTCCAGAACGAGGAAAGGCAAAAGATGCAGGTGAAACTTCTTATCAGAAATGGGATGATGTCGCAGGAATTATTGAAGATGAGTCTAATGGTGGGCTTGTTCTCAATGTTACCGAAAGCTAACTAAGCTCTGAGTGGATTTTGGATAGGCTGCTCTTACCACATGTGCCCAAGTGAAGATTGGTTTACCACTTATCAGAAATACAATGGTGGTAAAATATTTATGGAAAATGATACTTCATGCAGGGTTGTAGAAATTGGCTTAGTGAGTATCAGAATGTACGATGGCATAGTAAGGACCTTAATAAATGTGCGTCATGTTCCAGATCTGAAGAAAAATCTGATTTCATTGGGTACACTAGACAAGAATGGTTGGGAGTACAAAGCTCAAAATGGAGTTCTGCGGGTTTCCAAATGTGCACTGCTTATCATGAAGGGAGACAAAAGGAATTACCTTTACATTTTATAAGACATCATAGTTTTTGGTAGTGCAGTGTTTTCTTCATCAGTCAATGATACTACAAGACTGTGGCATATGTGACTTGGGCATATGAGTGAGAAGGGGATGTCAGAATTGAGCAAACGTGGCTTGCTTGGTGGAGAGAAGATTGGAGAGCTGGATTTCTATGAGCAGTATGTGCTTGGCAAGCAATACAAGGTAAAATTCAGCATTGCGATTCATAGGACCAAGGGCACATTGAATTACATTCACTCAGATCTTTGGGGGCCTTCTTAGGTTCCTTCAAAGAGAGGTGTTAGGTATATGCTGACATTCATAGATGATTTCTCATGAAGAGCATGAGTGTACATGCTGAAGCATAAAGATGAGGTGTTTGTCAATTTCAAGCACTGAAAAATTTTAATTGAGAAATAGACAGGAAAGAAAATCGAGCGCTTGAGGACTGATAATGAATTCAAGTTCTACAATAAAAATTTCAAGAATTTTGCGATAAGGAAGGAATTGTGAGGCATTGCATAGTTGTACACACACTATAGCAAAATGGAGTTGCAGAACGGATGAACAAGACTATCTTGGAGAGAGCTAGATGCATGCTCATTAATGTCGGATTGTCTAAGAATTTTTGGGCAGAAGCAATTAATACTGTTTGTTACTTGGTGAATAGGTTACTATTAACTACTTTGGACTGTAAGACACCAATAGAAGTTTGGTCCGGGTTTCTTGCTGATCACTCAAACTTGAGAGTGTTTGGGTGTCCAGTCTATGCTCATGTTCGTGATGCAAAGCTTGAGAGGGTTATGAAGTGCATATTCTTAGGCTATGTAGTTGGAGTAAAACGGTTATTGTTTGTGGTATAATGATGACAATGGCTCTAGGACGATTATAAGCAGGGATGTGACTTTTGATGAGTCTACGATGATGAAGAAGGTGGAGTAGCATGAAAGCAGTCAATAGTGCGTTAAGGAGAATGTGGAGTTTGAACTTGACACTCCATAAGTTTCAAAGGGGAAACAAAAAATGGTAGATAAAGCTGGTGAGAGCGCATTATCACCTAACCAATAGCAGGAAAATAATTCACTACAAAACTATCGTTTGGCTCGCGATAGGGAGAGGAGGCAGATCAAACCACCATAGCAGTTTGCATATTCAAAACTGGTAGCTTATGCATTGAGTTCAGCTGAGAAGTTTATAGGAGATGATCCAGTCTCATAAAAAGAGGTAATATCCTAGCCAGATTCTGATAAATGGGTTGCAACTATGAGTGAAGAGACGGAGTCTCTACATAATAATAGCACATGGGAGCTAGTTGATGTACCTAAAAGACAAAAGATTGTCGATTGCAAATGGATCTACAAGAAGAAGAAAGGGATTCCCGAGGTTGAGAATGCTAGATACAAGGCGAGTTTGGTTGCTAAGGGTTTTACTCAGAGAGAGGGAGTTGACTTTCATGAGATGTTCTCCCTAGTTGTAAAGCATACTTCTTTGTTTTACTTGTCATGGTTTCTTTGTTTGATATGGAGCTTGAGTAGATGGATGTGAAAACAACGTTTTTGCATGGTGAGTTGGAAGAACAAATCTACATAAGTCAACCAGAAGGATTTGTTGTTTTTGGGAAACAAAATCAAGCATATCTTTTGGAGATAGGATACACTGGAAGCAATTTTGATTGTTGTGTATATTATAAAAAATGTAGTGATAATCTCCTAGTATATTTGCTGTTATCTGTTGATAATATATTGATAGCCTCTAGAAACATATATGAGATCAATATTTTAAAAGCTCAGTCAAGTGAAGAATTTGAAATAAAGGATTTGGGTAGCGTAAAGAAGATATTGGGCATGGAGATCATCTGGGACAGACACGCTTGATTGTTATACTTGTCTCAACAACATTATATTGAGAATGTACTGGAGTGTTTTAGGATGGATAAGTCCAAGCTAGTGAGTACTGCATTTGCAGCTCATTTTAGGCTCTCATCAGATGATTCACTGAGCACTGAGGAGAAGATGAAGCACATATCTAATGTGCCGTATGCTAGTGCAGTGGATAGCTTGATGTACACCATGGTGTGCACTAGGCCAGATATTTCACATGCATTAGTGTTGTGAGTAGGTACATGCATAAGCCAGGAAAGACCCATTGGCAGGCTGTTAAATGGATCATGAGGTATCTAAAAAGCTCTACACACAGATGTTTGAGGTATAGTCAATTGAATTCTACAGCTAGAATTATTAGCTATGTGGATGCAGATTATGCAGGAGATTTAGACAACAGAAGGTCCATGACGGGGTATGTGTTTTGTGTTTTGGGATGTACGGTTAGCTGGAAGGCGATGATGTAATAATTAGTTGCATTGTCCACAACAGAAGTTAAGTATATAGCTTTGGTTGAAGACATAAACGAAGGCATTTGGCTAAAGAGGCTGATTGAGGACATGGGTATGGACTTTGAGGTTACTTCAATATTTTGTGATAGTCAAAGTGCTATACATTTTTCAAAGAATTAAGCGTTTCATGAGAGAACGAAGCACATTAACGTGAGGTATCAATTTGTCTGGGATATGGTGTCTTAAGGTGTTATTTTGCTTGACAAGGTTGGGACCAAGGATAATTTGGCAGACATGTTGACTAAGGCTATTCTAGGAATCAAATTTGAGCATTGCTTGGATTTGGTTAATATTTACAGACTCAGATGACAGGCCCTTTTGGAGGTAGGAACAAAGAAGAAGGATAATGAATTTCAGGTCAAGGTGGAGAATTGTTGATTTTGTTTTGAAATTTGGGATAAATTGACAAAGAATGAAAGAAAAATGGAGCAAAATGGAGCAAGGGGCCGAAAAATGCATGTAATAAACAGTAACCGCGTGCAGTAAATGGTAATTTTGTGCTGGGACGCAAGTTTTTTGCACCCTAGCACAAAGTTTTTGCCCAATATTTTGCAGTAGGCGTGGAGAATAGAAAGTTTGCGTTGGGATGCAAAGTTTGTGCACTTCGACACACAAGACGTTAATTTTTGCATAGGGGCGCAAATTATGTGAGCCCCAGCGCACGGTACAAGTTGACTTCAACTAGAATTCTACTTCGCGGATATAAATACATGTTTTCTTTTGGAATTTAACATGAGACACACACACGATGGTTTCTAACTACTTTTGAGATAGTTTCTCGAGATGGAGTTTAGAACGAGGGTGTTGGGTGTTCTCGTGAGATTTGTGGGATTCAAAGTTTGTACTTGCACTTTGATTTGAGATCAATAAAATTCTTTTCTTTGTCTAGTGAATTAGGCACATTATTGAACCACGTTAAATCTTGTTGTCAATTATATTAAATTTCTTTATTATTATTTTATAGTTGTGATTCTAGATAGTTCCAAATTACAACAAAAGTTTATTTTTCCTGAATGCTTCCACCAACTATAAATTTTACCGTGGATGATCAAAATATAGGTAAAAGGTCTATGCTTAATCCACCACCTTCTGGCGTTATCTTTAATGAAAAATAAATAAATTATTTCGAGTCAAATTAACATCAATCAAAGTGAAAGCTTATACCTAATTGAAGTTAAAATTAACATATAATTAGATAATAATTATAAAATACAAATCAATATTTTTCTTTCATTTTCTATTTTGTTGTTCAATCTATTAACCAAATTATGACATCCACGCACATTTCAGGTTAGTGAGATTATTATTGTTCCTAGCAAAGTACATAGTCTTATAATATTATTTAAAAAAGAAAAATACACCCTAAAATAAATATATCCATATATATATATATACGTGTATATATATTTATATACTATGAAAGGGTATCCCATGTGAGGTGCAATATTGTGCTCGTAGACTGTACAAATAGTAGAGATTTATCTGTTATTTTATATATGATAAGTATTTTTGTTATCTAAATTCTATTTAGTTTTAGTTATGGATGTTGGAAATACATATATATGATAGCATTGACATTTTCTTTTCAAAATTTTAATAATTAATTTTTTTTAATTTTAAAAATGAATTAGATTATTAGCAAACATTAATTGTTTCTTTTTTTTTAAAAAAATTATGACTAGGTAAAATTGTAATTTTCCTCTTGTAACTTTATTCATTTTGGATTTTGGTCATATAAATTGTATAATTGCAATTCCAATCACATAATTCATCCTTTTTTTGCTGAAGATGCCCAAGGTCGTCGAAAAAGCTGGCGTGGCCGCCCGACGCATGCCCATTTGGGGTTTTGCCTTGTTGATAGCTGACATTGCTTGATTAATTGGCAAAATTGTAATTTTTATCTTGTAACTTTACTCATTTTGGATTTTGGTCCTATAAGCAGTAAAATTACAATAATAGTCCTCTAAGTATCAAAAAATTGTTACTTTTATAATTATTTATTAATTAAAAATAAAAAAATAAATTTACTGTATTAACGATATTCTTTTAACTTGCTTAGTGGCACAACATTGAATTTAAAAATATACACATTTATATACACATATATATAAATATATATTTAATATAATTTATAATTATTTACTAATTAAAAAATAAAAAAAATTTAATCTATCATATTAACAATATTCTTTTAACTCGCTAGTTGGCACAACTTTAAATTTAAAAATATATAGATATATACACATTTATATAAATATATATGTATATTTAATTTATAATTATTTACTAATTTAAAAACAAAAATCACATGGTTAAAATAATTTAATTAAATTTAAATTAAAAATGAAAATTAAAAAAAGGAAAAAAATGGTACATCCCCCCTCCCAAGTAGTCTAGCCAGATATGGCCAGGCAGCCTCTGGCCATGGTTGGCCTAGCAACCATGGCTAGATTCATAGTTGGCATTTTTTTAATTTTTTTTCCAATTAATCAAGCCATGCCAATTGCCAACAAGGTAAAAACTCCAAATGAGCACACACCTGGCAAACCACGTTAGCTTTTCTGATGGCTTTCGCCAACTATGGCAAAAAAGGACTAAAGTAATAATTTTTTAATACTTATAGGACTAAATAGAAATTTTGCAACTTATAAGAACAAAATCCAAAATGGGTAAAGTTATAGGATGCAAATTGTAATTTTTTTTTTCAATTCATCAAGCCACGCCAGCTGCCAACAAGGCAAAAACTCCAAATGGGCACACACCAGGCGAGCCATGCCAACTTTTTCGACAACTTTCGTTGGCTTTGAAGAAAAAAGGATTAAAAGTGACAATTTTTTAATACTTATAGGACTAAATTGAAATTTTGCAGCTTATAGGATGGAAAATCAAATTGAGCGAAGTTACAGAACGATTCCAATTTCAATTCCTTCATGACTATGGACCTGTTTGCAAAGCAGGACAAACATGCCAATTTCATTTTATGAAAATTATATATATATATATATATATATATATATCTTATTCTCTAATTTCTTCATCTCACACAAAGTAGTAAGAAAAATTTACAATTTCTTGTGAAAAAATATGATAACATTGCACATTATTACTAAATTTTACTTTATATGTCTAAAATTTCAAAAAGAACGACAAATAAAAAGAAATTTATTCTTTTAACGGAATGGGCATGGCAGCACACTCTACACAGCATGTTTATTAATGAAATATTTGAATATTATCGCACAAGAAGAAAAGGGCTTTGAACTTATCATTATTCTTGTTAATGAAAGATTAGAAAAGAAGAAAACAAATTATTTTTATAAATAACAAACCTATTAAAAAATATAATTAATATATTCTTTAAAAAAATGGCTTTACGGAAGAACGTATGGAGGCGGTGGTGGGGTTTGGAGAAGTTTTTTTCTGCTTTTTGTTAAAGATTTTTTAGAGTTCATTTTACAAAACGAATCTTTTATTATAGCATTAAATTATATTTTTATTTAATTATGCATGTCTTAGTAATCAAACGGATGTTGGCCATATATTCTTCAATATGAACCAAATTTGATTTAAAAAGAAATGTGTTTGAAGAATTGCACCTCCAAAAATGAAACTCTCTATATTATTGTATTGCATTTTTTTTACATGTTTAAAATTTTAAAAAATACCGTAAATAAAAATAAATTTATTCATTTAATGAAATGGACATAACACTGCGCCTTGTGCGGTGGTCTTTTTTCTAGTAGATATATGTGTATATATATATATATATATATATGCAAAACGTAAAGATAATTGGTTCAAATCTTTATTTTTTATTTTTAATTAAAAATAAAATTTTATTTTAATTGGTTTAAATTTTATATAAATTTTAATTAAAGATAATTGGTTTTAAATTTTTATTTTATTTTAATTAAAATTAATTTTTTTTATTTTTTTCCTTTTATTTTTAATTAATTAATTAATTATTCTTTCAATAATAAATTTAATTAGTTGTTTTAAATATGTTTTTATATAATATTGTTAAGTATGTAATTAAAAATATTAATTAATTAAGTATGTTTTAGAATATAAATTAATTAAAATATTAATTATAAATAAGTCCATAAATAATTTGAATTTCTTACAATACCACTCTTGAGTATTTTTGTCCACAAAGAAAGGTCAACTTTGGCAAAAAAAAATTAGGCCAATTATCAAAAAGGCATTTTTGGAATTTTACTTAAATTTTTTAATGACGGATAGTCAAAACTTAATGTTGACCAATGATTGAGTTAAGATGTTAGATGGCAATAAATGTCAAAGGGGTATATATAATTTTCAAAACAGCGAGAATTCTTTGATAATTAGGTAAAACCTCAAAGAGGTATGGATGTAATTCATTCTGAAAAAGATGGATAAGAAGGCCGCAATTCTTTTGAAATATGAAAGCTATCTGTAAATAATTGAAGTTTATATTCGCTCACTCTAAGAAAAAAAATTGAGTCAAGTGGTTTGTAATCTAGTAGCATAAAGTCTTTCATATTATGTGAGAGGTTTCGTGTTTGATCTGAATGGGTGTCTTTGTGTGTATCTTATGTATGCCTTTTGGTTGCGGTCTTGTGAAGTTCATAGTTTCATTTTTTTTATTTAATATTTGTATTCTATTGATTTATTATAAGAGTAATCTTCTTGATTTATTAATTGAATTTATAGACTCATTGTAAAAGGATACTCTCTAAAAAAGCAAAATTGAGAGATGGGGGGTACATTCGGCAATTTCAATCCCACCCACGATATCAATCCGCTTTCAATGTGATTTCATGTGGGGCGGAAGCAAGATTGGGTTTAAGACTAACCTGTCTTGTTTCGTGCTGAATATTTATATAATTATAATATTAATATGTATTATATATTTTTAATAATTTAAAAAAATAAAATAAAAACTAATCCTACTTCGTTGATTTTTTATATTTCATTTTTAGTTGACATATTTGAACATTATCGTGTTGATTCAATTTTTTAAAATTGTATTAATTTGATTATTAAATTATAGTTAATTAGAAATAATTTTTAAGAAAAAAAGTTGATAGATGTGGGACAAACAATATGGAGCTAGTGTAGGTTTTACATGTTTGGTGCGCGACAGGTTAGGATTTTTGAATTTGAAATTCATTGAATGGCACAGGACCAATGTTTTCAGAATCGGATCGGATTGGCCGGTCGGATCAGCAACTGGTGACCAATCCGATCTGATTCATGCATAAAAACTAGTGATCGATCATCTCTGGTTCATTTATTTTTCTTTTTTTTTTAATTTAAAAATTATTTTTTAAAAAAATAAAAAATGTAAAAACTAAATAAATAAATTTTGAGTTGAAAGAAGATGATTAAAGATTTTGAACATGTAGTTTTTTGAAATATGAATTTATTTTCTTGAAATTTAATGAAGTGGTAGTTATATGTGAATACTTATGTTTAATATATTATTTTATTTTATTTAATATCTCTTAAATTATGTTAAATATTCAGCGTATAAAAATTTATTTTTACTTGGAGTTGAAGCATGAAACGATTGATTACTTAAATTAGTATGAAATATTATTTTTAATTTATTTATAGTTGATTAATTGTGAAATAGTATTATTTTCTAAAAAAATATATTTAAAAATAAGTAAGTTAATTTTTTTTCAAATAATATTCTTTTTATATTAATTGAATGTTTTATTTTTGGTAATATTAAAATATTATATATATTTATAAAATTAAACATAATTATCATGTTATTATGGCATTATACTGGTTCAACCAGTAGTTGAATCGATTGAACTAATATCACCAATTCATTGTCCAGTTCGATTTTAAAAACATCATACGAGACAAGTTTCAAGATATTTTTTTAAGTGCGAGCAGGTTTGAGTCTAGGAAAACCCACGCAACCCTACTTATTGCCAAAAGTAGGGCCATTTACCACAACACATTGAAATCCAACCCGATGGCTCCAGGGATAACGCATGCTCAACCATAATTACTCAATATTCAAATGCCACTAGAAATGTAAAACCCAAACAAGAAATTGAATAAAGCGCCGACCGCAACATGGGAAGACCGTCGACAATATATGCCATTCCCTGGTGATTCCAATTTTTGCAACCCTTTCACATTTTCGTCTTCCGATAAAACTTCCGCAGATTAATAATGAGCAGCAAAATTTCGGAAACTTTTCTTTCAATTCCTGATGATCATTATTTATGGTCATTTTAGCAATGGACTAGGCATGGAAACCAACACCATTAATGCTACCATAGTGTTCAAAGATTCAGTCTCAGATACGATGTATTCCCCCCGCAAGCAATTTACCTTTGGATTCTTCAGCCCCAACGGCACTTCCAGGAGCTATCTGGAAATATGGTACTATGTTTCTCCTTCTGCCGTGACATGTAGGGATGGCAGTGGGGCAAGTTTGGCTCACCCCATACTCCACCCCGCAAGATCATCCCATCCCCATACCCCATCCCACCCAAAAAGATCCCGTCCTGCCTCATTCTGTTGGGTTGGTAGATTTAACCCGTCAACTCAGAACGAATTAAAAAAATTAAAATTAGTTAATGAAAGCATTAAATTAGAGACATTTAATAACAATTAAAAGTCAAATTTCAAGTACAAAAATAAAAAATTTATGCAAATAAAATAAGATTCTAAAAGCAAAATAAAAGATAAGAATAGAATTAAAATAATAATTGACACAACATTCAAATTTTTATATATTGTGAGTTTGTGATAGTAAACTGAGATAAAAAAATCAAAATTTTAAGTCCAACAAGTTTTCACCAAATAGTTTTAATCCCCAATTAAATTAACTCATCCCACATTCTTCAACATCTTCCTCTTCATCAAGCATAGTTGAACAAGTTGCTAAATTTATTAAGTGTTGAACAAGTGGAAGTGTAATTAAAAAATAAAAAATAAAAAACAGTGAAAGTGAAACCCTATGACTTTTGGTCTTGGACATTATTTTTAATTTAAAAAACATAAAATAAATTATATATAATATATTTATTATATATAATATTTAATTATTTATATGGGGCGGGATGGTGGGGCGGATTAGGTGTGGGGTAGATAAATCCTATACCCGTCCCAAATGATTCATGTTACAAAAATCACGCCTCATATTCCGTTTCATACCTTGATAAGTTTATCTAAACTTGTCCCACTCGAGATGGGTTGGTCTCGGGTTCGAATTTTGACTTGCCTAGTTACCATCCTAGTGACATGGATGGCAAATCGGGAGTGGCCCCTGAATGATTCCTCCGGGACTGTGACAATTTCCTCGGACGGAAACATTGAACTCATGAATGGAAACAGGGAGATTATTCGGTCCACAGATGCTTCGTCTTCTCCTACAAATGCAACTGCCCAGCTCTTAGATTCTGGAAATCTTGTCCTGACTGATAGTTTCAGTGGACGCACAATATGGGAAAGTCACAGGCATCCTATAAACTCATTTATACCGACAATGAGATTGTGTCATAATAAAAGAACAGGCGAAAGGTTAGTTGTAAATTCCTGGAGGAGCTTTAAAGATCCAGGCCCTGGAAATTTTACTGCTGGTATTTTTGACAAAGGCATTCCTCAAACTTTCTGGCAGAGCGGCCCCTGGAATGACTGGGTTTTCAGTGGGGTCACCAGGATGTACTCTGTGTATGTTGATGGATTCAGCGTGGGAACTGATGATAATGGCATTGTGTACATTACTAGGCCTTCTCGGCAGGATTTCTTGTCAGGAAACTCTTAGATATAGATGGGGCTCTTGTGGAAGCAGCCTCAGATGATAAAAGAAAAGATTGGAATATTCAGTGGAAAGCTCCAATAGATAACTGTGATTTATACAACAAATGTGGTCCATTTGGGATTTGTTACATAAAGAACACACCGATTTTCAGTTATCTGGCAGGGTATGAACCGAAGAATAAGGAAGAATGGAGTCTGTGGAACTGGACAGGAGGATGTGTGAGGAAAACTCTGTTGCAGTGTGAAAGAGAAAATAATGCTACTGATAAAAACAGACAGGATGGATTTTCCAGGCAGACTTTTATCAAAGTGCCAGATTTTATACAGAGGTCAGCTGGTGTAGAAAGTGAATGCGAAAACAATTGCTTGAGGAATTGTTCCTGCTTAGCCTATGTTTACGACCCTGGAATTGGCTGTATGTTTTGGAGTGGGAATTTAATTGGTGTTCAGAAATTTGCAGGCGACGAGGGCGCCAGCTCAGATTATTACGTTCGGGCAGCTTATTCAGAACTTGGCTAGTCTTTGTATTAAGATCTTTATTAGTAACCATGGATGCTTGTGTTGTTTCAGATAAGCCAAAAGATAAGAAAGTACTTATTATAATTTCAGTGATCGCCAGTTTGGTAGTTGCATCTGCTTGTTTTGTCTGTTTTGGATCTGTAAGCGAAAAGGTAAACTTATATAATTTGTGGATTATCATTTTAATGTTTCACTCAGAAAGACTTTTTTTCACAGCAAATCCATGGCTTCATCAGCAGTGAAAGAAGGCGGATCTGAATTGAGTGAAATTATCCTGGATAAGGTCAATGCAAAGGACTTGCCAGGATACAGTTTTAGTGTGCTGGGCTGCTGGCAAGTGCAACTAACAATTTTGACAGGGAAAATAAGCTGGGGATGGGTGGTCTTGGCCCTGTTTATAAGGTGAATTTTCTTATTCATTAGCGTCCAGAAATTGCTTCACATTTTGCCTTCTCATGAATCTGATATATGATTCCAGGGAAAATTGGCAAATGGACAAGAAATTGTAGTAAAGAGGCCTTCAGCAGCATCTAGACAAGGGCTTGAAGAGTCAAGAGTTTATGAATGAAGGGGTGGGGTCGTAATTTCAAAGCTCCAACACAGGAATCTTGTTAGACTACTAGGATTCTGTGTTGAGAGAGAAGAGAAGATGCTGATCCATGAATATTTGCAGAATGGAAGCTTTGATGTCTTTCTCTTTAGTAAGCCCTACTCTGTTGTGTGTTTTCATTTCATTTTTTCACAAATCTGAATTTCTTTTCAACACATTGTTCTGTTGGTCTGTGCAGATAAATTGCAAAATGTTCTTGATTGGAGGAAACAGTTCAACATTATAGAGGGCATTGGGCGAGGTCTTCTACATCTTCATAGGGACTCCAGGCTGAGGATAATCTATTGTGACCTGAAGTTGAGCAACATACTGCTGGATGAAGATTGGAAGTCAAAGATTTTGGATTTTAGAATGACAAGAATATTTGGAGGCAACCAAGATCAGGCCAACACAAGAAGAGTCATGGGAACATAGTATGTATATGTTTAATTAGTCTAGTTGCCCTTCGGACTGTGTTATATGTAGCCTATAACTGACAAAAATTAAGTCAAATTCAGTCGATACATGGCACTTGAATAAGCAATGAGAGGAGTAATTTCAGAAAAATCTGATGTTTTCAGCTTTGGAGTTCCGGTGTTGGAGATCGCCAGTGGGAGAAGGAATACAAGCTTCTACAACGACAAATCATCCTCCAGGCTCCTGGGATTCGTATGTACCTAAAAATTGATTGGAAAAATTTTCATCTTGGAAAATTCTTTCTGAATTTTTTTTATAATATTCACATACAAGGAGTCCATTAGAATTTGAATATCTCATCTTATATTTTATGTTTGAGACTTATACCACTGGACTAGAGGCAATTCGGCGGATAATTTTTTGTAAATTCCAGTCTAATCTTTTCATCCATGATCCAGGCATGGAAACTATGGAATGAAGACAATCCTCCAGCGGATCTGATAGATGAAAGGATATCAAATCCAGAGTTTTTAGGAGAGACCATGAGATGCTTGTGGATTGGATTGTTATGTGTGCAAGAATCCCCGCAGATGCTTAGCAATGAAATTGTGGACCTGCCGGCGCCGGAGCATCCTGGATTTACAGACAGGTGGAGTCATATTGGACCTTCTTTTATGGCCCACAGCGTCTCTGCCAACAAAGTCACCATCACAGTGATGGTGAATTCTTTGTACATAAAAATGCTGCTTATATATTTCTTTTTACTGTGTTCTTTTTCCAAATGTAAATGCAGAAACAGTCTAGTCTTTTTAGTTCTTTCCCTTTCCTTTTTTTTCCTCACACTATTGGCTATTGCTGGGACTTGGAAATTTTGTTGGTTATGTCCTTCTGATCTTATCACATCCCTATTTTGGCTATTTACAGCCATGCCTCTGAAGAACACAAAATTGAAAATAAAAAAAATAAATAAATAAAAGAAAAGAAAAGTTACTATTTCTTTTCTTTTTTTTCTTTTTTTTAATTTATATACATGCACATTAGGAGCATACTAGATTCGGACTCTTTACTTTACACTTTATGTATAAAACTTATGCGTTAAGCCAACAAATACTTTCCTAACTCAACTCATATGAGTTGGTAGTTTTGATAATTAGTTTGAAACTGTATTATCTTGAACTCTTACTAAATTGAGTATTATCTTTAGCATTGACTCTCACAATTATATATTTAAGGTGACAATTTCCGACCTTAGAAGGAAGCCTTAGCGTGAGAAGAACTGAATGAAACAAAGGAAAAAAATATATGTTTTAGTAACACAAACAATGGTGAAAATCCAATATCTCGAGTACTTTAGTCCTCTAAGTATGGATATACATAATCAGTAATTCAATATAATATGCTTTAGTTATTGAAAATTTGAGGATTGTTTTGGCTCAAAAATTTAATTCCTCCTAGAAACAATCTTGTGTCATTTACGTTCTCTTTATAAATATTTGAGAAGTATTCACTTTAAAAGAAAATAAGCACTTGTTTTGTTTGGTATGACAAAAAATATCATTGTTTCTATATTTTTTTCTTTAAAAAATGTTCCGAATTACCCCCATATGAAATTCGGATTCATGACTATTTTATTCGCTGCGCCTAAAAGTTCACCTTAATTGATTGCTACATAACTTTAATTTATCACTACGTACAAAAGTCCTAGACTCCTAGCTAATGGAAAATGATATATCCTGAGTCTCGAAATTTTTGAAATCAAAATTTATCCTTCCTCTCTTTTTTCCTTATCCTTCTAATAGTAACCAACTCGTACCTATATCCTTATGTAATAGCCGGGTGTTTTCCACTTCTCCATCCTTGTCACGTCAAACCATGGTTGACCATGGCCCCATTTCAATCTAAAGTTACATGCATAAATTTTTAGATTGAGATAAACGATTGACGTTGGTGATACCTTGTCTTAGAGGGTTGGCCATTGATTAGAGGGTGGTGGAGGTTGGATAAACATTGGTTGAAGATGGTGTAAAGATGGTTAGTCTTTTTTCTGTGGAATTGAACTCAATCAAATTGACAATTGTGTAGTAGAATTTTTTTTTTTTTGAGTTGATCATCACTCAGAAGACTATTCAATTATATATCATTTTTAATTTGGGATAATTTAAAATGGTCTAATTCAACTAGAATCTGTTTATATTCTTCTAATTTTTGAGATGGTCTACCTATTTTGAATAGGTCAGACGATGAGGCCTAAAACTTGAAACACAACTCATGGTTAGAGGTTATTGAAAAAGCCCCATCGATAAACCACCAATGTTTAAGTCAATAATTGAAGGTAGAGTAGAGATAAATACAAAAAAAGCAATGAAAAATGCATACCTAACTCATCTAAGTGTGGGATACTTTTATATATAGCAGTGGACTGACATGGACATGCTATGTCATAATGGTCCCATAAATAGGTGGGATCATCCCAATAGTAGTTAATAGATGGTTAGAATTGAGTCATATATTGGATTGATTACTAGCTAAATCGGATAGAAAAAAGATGCGGATTAATTATTGGAGTATTTAGGAATTTTGACTATTTTCAAGAGTAAATTTGTCATTTTAACATTACCCCCATCAATTGTGATAAAATTTAACTTTTAAAGCATTAGAGATAAGGAAAGATGCATGCAGGGCTTTAACTATGCTTTCTATTTTTCTAAAAATTAAATATTGATTAAGAGAAAGTGACAATCCTAGTCTTATAAATAATAATTTTACGTTAAAATTTAAAAGCTCATATGCATGCCACTTTCAAACCATTTTCGCTTTCCCTCTAAATCCATCCTTAAATTTGAAAAAAAAAAAAAA
>JACGDI010005819.1:1379385-1406503 GCA_014898725.1 Jacaranda copaia
GACCTGCTCTTATTTAAATTGCAGGAATTAAAAACAGAAGGTATATTCACTTCGAGAGGGACGACGACAAGGAAGAATATTTTGGATACGTGTCAGAAGAAGAATCTTTGCCAGCAATTGCATTTAATACAGATAGAAAGACAGAAAAAGCAAAGAAAAGAAAGAGAGGGAGAGATGATAGAGAAGAATTAAATATAATTAACTAATTAATGTGTTTGAAGAAGAGAAAAGAGATTAAAGAGAGAATCTGCAGAAAAGGTGTGGATTGGAGTCTTGTACCTGAAGCCTTATTATAGAAAGCGACCAACCATCCATCATCGCATTCCCCGGGTCCCTTTCCCGAATTCGATTCTCTTTTGTTTTCACGTGAAAGTTGAAACCCATCCATTTCTTCTTCCTCCGGGCCCCGGACGGTAATTTTTTGGTTACTTGAAGACAAAATCTCAGAGTCACGAATAAAAGTATGATGATATTATAAAGTAAATATTAATGTTTTGTGAAAAAAAAAAAAAAGATATCAGATGATTGATTCGTAATTGATGTACATTTTAATTATGGAATTAATCTAACTGATTTTGATATAAATATTCTTGTAGCTGATTCTCGTTATATGTACCGGTAAATTATGATTTTTTTCTTTATATATTAACAAATTTTGTGAATAATACATAATTAATCTATTATGCTTTTAATGAGCATAATTGTGAATTAATAATTAATGAAATTTTTTTATTACTTGTTATTTTGAGAAAAAAAAATATTCATTATGAAAAATTTATAATTATAATTTGATACTAATAGTTACGAAATTAATTTTATAGTAATTATTTTTAATGAACACATAAATTTTTTGATAGTAATTTAATTATATGTTATGACATGGGCGACCATTCTTATCTATGGTGTCCTTGTATTATGTGAGCCTTTTAATACGATGGCTAATTATTTTCCTTCTAGTAACTTCTTGATGATTTTAGATATGGACATATTACTCCTTGTAGTGTGATTTGATAAGTGTCCCTCATTCGATTGTAAAAAATGAATTGATCTCATTTTATAATCTCTCTACCCTTTTTCTTCACCCACAAGATGCCTTTTAGCTATAAATTAATCGTTCAAGTTGTGAGTTTCCTCATTCAAACCTTAAAAAACTTTCAACACTTATATGCTTGTGTATAAATAAAAAAAGAATTTTTTTTTTTTTAAGGTTCCCTTTTATTGAAGGTAAAATCTACAAAACTTATAAGATAATACATATTTGGTAACGTTGGGCCTAACTCCGTGTGGGCGATGTATTGTTTCATCACCATAATTAGTACTTTTTTATATATGAAAATGGACACTATTTTTTAAATTATGTAGTAGTATTAAAAAAAATGTTGAAGAAGTAGAAATTAAAACCCTAACCATGGCATAATTTAAGAAGGGTGAGAATCTTGCTGCCTTCCAGCCCACTTCAGTAAAGCTGGTAGCAAAAGAAGATTCCCATTCCCATGAGTTCCTTTGATATTCTTTAAGAAGAACATGTTTGTGCCTTTAAGCTTCGTGGATTTGTGTGCTCTTAAATTAGAGTCGTAGAATTAGAGCACAGATATTCCTTTGGGGAAGCAGATATACATTATAAATTAATGTATACATTATTCTTTCTTTCTTTCTTTTCAAACAAATGTCTCGCACTTGAACAGATATTCGCTTTTTCTTAGCTCTCTCTTATTGCACTTTAGTGTGGAGGAATTGTGCAACTTTAGAAAGTTGAAAAACCAAAAAGAAAGTTGCTGGAGGGGATTGATACTGAACTCCATTTGAATATTTCCTCACATCCTTTCTTAATGCATTTAAAATGCTAATATGCTCTTCTTATACTTTTACATGTAAAATAATCTCGACGGAATCAATGTATATCACATTCAATTATGAATCTTTCAATATGAACAACACTAGCTCGTTGAATAGAATAAAAGGATAGTTTGACAGTAAACTTTCATATTGTGGATTCGAGTTTTACACCAGATAGTTGAAGAACCAGCAACATCCCGTTTGGATTTCATTGCAATTCTAAATGTGGAATTGTGGACAATTTTAAATTTCAGGCACAACGTGATAAGGGCTTAAAATAAAAGAAAAATCAACAATGCAAAGAGTGAAAAAAAGGAAAAATAAAAAAAGTAGTCTAAGAAGAATGGTTTCACAATAGGTAGTTGGAGAACCAGCAACTATCCAGTTTGGATTTTGTTACAATTCTAATTGAGAAATTGAGGGCAATTTTGGAATTCACACACAACCCTAATTAAAGGGCTAAAATGAAAGAAGAATCAACAATGTAAAGAGTATAAAAGGAAAAGAAAAAGTAGTCTAAGAAGAAGAATCATTTGCTTATTGGGGTTATTTGATACTGTACCATCCCAAGGACTCAAAATATAATGAAACAAGCAGGTTCTTTTCCAATACCAGTGACCCCTCAATTGGTGTCAGAGACCAAGTGATTCCTTCTCCCAGGACACCATTAAATATAGCCTTTTGCCTTTGCTCTTTGCAAGAAGTTACCATCCCTTATCTTTTTTTGCTCTCTTTTGCTGCTTTTCTTCTTTATTTTTTGGCCTTCTCTTCTCTCCAAAACTCCACTTTATTCTCCTTCCCAACCCAACCCTAAAAAGAAGACCTTCCTCCACCCCCCACCTAACCCCACCTCTATCCTTCTTGTGTTCACAAACATCCCTTAATTCCCTTTTCTCCCACCATTGTTGTTTCAAATCAAATAGAGAAAACGAATTTTGCCCGGTTCTTATGTTTTTGGTTTCCCATATATCATATTGATTCCAGTGTAGCTATACATACGAATATCTGCATATAATTTAAGAACAGAGATATATTGAGTACTTGTACTAAAATTTTATGTTATAAAACCAGAAATGATGACATCACCATCAGAACTCAGCTTTGATTGCAAACCCCATATCTATTCCATGCTTCTAAAATCTTTTGGAGATCAAACAACTGATAATCAACAAACCCAAAAGCTGGAAGAATTTCTTGCTCGTCTTGAAGAAGAAAGACTCAAGATCGACGCTTTCAAGCGTGAGCTTCCCCTTTGTATGCAACTCCTTACCAATGGTAATATTTTCCTCCCATTTTTTTCTTATATATGTTTATATATATTCATCTCTTGTAATGATTATGATTTTTCTTTAAATTTTGCTTCTTGAAATGGATAACTTATTAGCAATGGAGGCCTCGAGACAACAGCTACAGTCGCAGAGGATGAACCAAGGGGCAAGGCCCGTGCTGGAAGAATTTATTCCACTGAAAAACACGAGTTCATCCAACACTGAGAATGAAGGGAATGTATCTGCAGATAAAGCTAACTGGATGACATCTGCACAGCTCTGGAATCAAGAAGGAGATGGAAATAAGGCCCCCCAATCCCCATTAATGGCGTCTACTCAAGAAACTGATATCAGGTTGGGTTTGAATGGAAAACAAAGAATTAATGGGGGTGGAGCTTTTCTTCCATTTTCATCAAAAGAAAGAGTTTCTTCATCCTGTGGCGGGGAAGGGTTTCCGGAATTAGCCCTTGCCTCATCCCATAAAGAGGAGATGGAAGATAAAAAGAATTCCTCAGAAACAAATTCCAGGAGAGAAAACTCTGGTAAGTGTGGTAATGATTCCGGCGCCGAGAAAGAGCAAGTTAGTGGGACATCAAATACAACTCAAACTCACAGAAAGGCAAGGAGATGTTGGTCGCCGGACTTGCACCGGCGTTTTGTTAATGCTCTTCATATGTTGGGTGGTTCACAAGGTAATTTATCTGATTTTCTATTTCAACATCATGTTTAAATCTAGAGTTGGACATGAAAAATGATAAAGAGATAGAAGATATAGCCCTTCAAAAGTAGTATATTTATATCATAATTTTAACTACAAAATTGATTTATCAAAATTTAAAATAGATACTTTCATAGCCAGCTAAGATCAATCTATAAATGATAATTATTATATATATACTAAATTTTCTACAAATAATGTATAGTTGATCTGTTATATTATAAATCCACAAGATTATGAATTGATAATTAATAATATTTATTATTTATAATTTGAGAAAATATTATATTTACTATGAATATTTGTAGTTAGCTATTTTGTAATGATTTCGATAGTATATATCTAATTTTTCTGATAGTATATTGATTCTTTGACTGATCAATTATATAACAATTATGATGATTTTTGCAGTGGCTACTCCCAAACAAATTAGAGAACTGATGAAGGTAGATGGCTTGACCAATGATGAAGTTAAAAGCCACTTGCAGGTTTCTGTATCTGTCTCTCTATTCCATGCTACAGCAAAAAGAAAAGAGTTCATCTTTTTGTACTTTACTGACGGGACACAATCTCGTTAAATCTAAGACAAAAGTACAAATCTTGTGTGCGCAGAAATACAGACTCCACACAAGGAGACCAAGCCCGAGCCCACAAGCGGCAGTCGCGGTGGCTCCACCGGTGGTGTTTGTAGGTGGCATATGGATCCCTCAAGAATACGCCGCCGCCGCAGCCCATGGCGGGGCACCAGCCGCCGCCGCACTGTACGGGGCACACGCCACCGCTGCCGCCACTCATCATGTATCACCTTCTTTCTGTGCTCCCGCGACACCAGTGCCTCAAGAAATCTATCCCGCAATAGCACCGCCACCTCCGCCGCCTAACCACCAGATGCACCACCACGCCATCCACCACCACCACCACCAGCAGCTCCATATGTTTACTAATAAGGCTCCATTAACACAGAGAAACAGCTCGCCGGAATCAGATATCCAAGGTGGGACCGGCGACCCGTCGGAGAGTATTGAGGATGGAAAGTCTGAGAGCGGCAGCTGGAAGGCGGACAGCGGCGGCGAAAACGGTGGAGAGAGAAGAAGAATGGAAGGCGAAGATAGCAACGCTAGTGCCGTCAGTCTCAAATTCTGATATATTTAATGCAAACATTAATGTTAGTAATATTTAGGAAATGATTGAATTTTGGTTATTAGTATTTTTTCTTTTTTAATTTTTGAAGCCCATAAAATAGCACTATGTGAAAAGTGTTTGTTTGGAAATTGGAACCATATCCAATTATGTGCTTGTTTTTGAAAAAAATAAAAAAAAGGGAAATTATTTTTATTTAATTCTCTTGTATTTCATAAAACTTAAATATTTTGAAGGCATGTAATATAATTGTGTATTAGTACTTTGGGACTTATATTTTGACCTTGTTTCATACTCATGTGAGGATAATTATGTATTTTTATTTTTATTTTTTCACCAAATATTTTATAAAATACAAGAAATTAAAAACCACGTGAATGCAATTTGATGTTGGAATATAACATATGTGATAATTCAATTTGAGACTTGTTAGCTACAAAACTGCTGAAGCACAGGATAGATTTCAAAGAGCTTTATGTTGTAATCCTCATTTTATTTATATGTTTTTATGTTTTTTTTCCCCTAAGTTTTTTTTCTTTTTTGATGAAAACGATGAACCCTAAGTTATACATATATATATATGCATAAAATAGACCTCATATGTTTTTATAGTATTTGTTTATGCTTTTTTTAAACATCAAAATGCTAACTAACAGTTCAAGCATTCTTATACAAGTTTACATAAAAGTCCATAAAATGAAGTTTATTTTTTTCCTATCAAATAGATTTTTTATTTTTTAATTTTCACGGTCTATAATCAACCTTTCGATGAAAAATATTTGGCAACTAAAAAATTACATGAATTAGAAGAACCATTTTTATCTTATATATTTATGCACTTTTTTGGAAAACTAGGGTTGTCATCATATCAGATTTGGATCATGTTAGTCATATTAGAATTTGAATTCTATTATTAAAATTCATATTAGAATCCAACTAGATATATTATAGGTTTTTTGTTAGTCAGTACCATATCAGAATCCGATAAAAAAACCCAACCCAATTTAATAATTTTTCTTTTTTTCCCTTTGGATTGTATAAAAATATTATATTTATAAAGTAAATTTAAACCATATTTGAATTTTTAACAACTTTTTATTATATATTAGTTCAAAAATTAAATATTTGAATACTAAATTCCCTATTTCACATTAAATTAATATATAAATAAATTATTATACATCATTATATTTGATATTTTATCAATATCCTTTTTATTTTTAGGATTAAAGACTTAATATTAATAGCATATTATAAATATTAATATAGATATTCGATCAATATAATATATATTTAATTTTAAAATTTTTATGAATATTATATCATATTAAAATCCAATTCATTGACAACCCAATGAAAATCTAATCCCTTTGACCCTTTTGGATCAAGATCAAAGTGAGCCCCATTTTATTTGGATTGAATCTTTGATGATACTCTCCTACGCTTTTTTACTAGTTGGTGAGACACATGCAGTTAATGTCTATATTTTAAACATTTTAGTTTATATAATATTAAAAATATTGTATAAATTAAAAAAATTCTATAGGCACCTTGGTTAAAAAAGAAGAGATAAAAACATAATATTTGGAAAAAGAGAGAAAAATAGAAATAATTAAGAAAAACTTCTTTGATAGTTTTCATTTAAATAGAGTTAATTTAATCAATTTATTATAATTATAAAACATACTAGATAATAAATAATTTATTATTCATTTAGGACTGTCAAGGGATTGAATTTGGATCGGATCAATCATATTCAAATTCGAATTTAATTATCAAAATCTATATCTAAATTTGACCAAATATTCATAGAATCTTTATTAGTTAGTATCATATCCTAATTTGATGGATATCTTAAATTTGATATAAAAAAATCCCCACTAGATTTAATATATATTTCCCCTTTTGGATTGTATAAAAACATTAAATTTATAAAGTAAATTTATGTTATATTTAAAATTAACTTTTTATTGTATATTAGCTTAAAAGTTAAATATTTAAATACTAAATCCCTATTTTACATTATATTAATGCATAGATGAACTATTATATATTGTTATATTGACATTTTATTAGTTCTCTCTTATGTTTTATGTTAAAGACTCAATATTAATAGCATAATATAAAAGTTAATATAAATATTAGGTCAATATAATATAAAATATTTATTAATATTATATATAAGAGTATTAATTTAATAATAAATTGTGAAAGTTCTTATTAGAATTTTTAACGAATCGAATTGCTTAATTTCATATCCGATCTACTTATTTGAGATTATGGATATTTATAATTGAAAATAATTTATCGAATATTTTAATTAGATAAAAATTTTAAAATTAAAATTAAAATTCAATCCATTGATAGCTCTATTTATCCCATGGAAGATAGAAAATGCTGTAGCCCAAACCCAACAAAGCTTACCTTAGCCTCTTTTCGATACTTTTTTGGAACCATTGGACCATTGGCCCAATGCGTCAGTCATGAAATCCTACCTTTTACTTCGGTGTAGCTGGACTTGGGCGGGCGACACCCAATTGGGCCCAAGGCCATTTATCTTTGCGAACGATTTTAAGCCTTCTGGACAGCCATGGGAGTATTTCCTCCCAGACATTTTTTAAGATGTGAATTCTTGAAAGCCACAAATCAGGGTTCAAGTGAAACTAACCTTTTCCCAATTATCAAAATAAATAAATTAAAATTAAAATTTAGCTATTAATTTTATAGCAGATACAATTGTTGTAAGTGAGAAATTCTTGAATTATTAAAATACTAGCTAGATACAATTTTTGTAAGTGAGAAATTCTTAAATTATTAAAATACAAGCTATCATTGCACGCTCAATGTGTGTCCTTCTCATAATATAATTGATGTATATTAATAAACAATATAATACACATTTGAAACTACAAAATTGAGTCTAGTGGCTTGTAGCCTAGTGGCAACAAGTTTATCCTATTATGTGGGAAGTCTTGTATTCGATCGAATGAGCTTCTTTGTATGTACTTTATGTGTGTCTCTTGATTGTGGTTTTTTGGAGTTTGTACTTCCATCTTCTTGATAGTTGTATTCTATTGATTTGTTGTTAGACTGATCTTTTTGATTTAATAATTGGATCCATAAACTTGTTGTAAATGATATTCTCTTAAAAAAAAAACTACAAAATTGATAACAAAAAAATTTAAATGCCAAGATAAATATGTTCATTAGACAAACTTTAAATGAATTTTTCACAAATAGATGGTAAGAAAATAGTATAGATGAAACAAAAGCCACATACAATAAAAAGTTAGAAAAGACAGAACAATTTGCAGAGAAATAAAAATATATATAACCATCCTGAATGATTGTATATATAAAATAGAAGCAGTGGACAGTAGTTATCTATATATATAGTTATGAAATTAAACATAAAATAAAAATGTTTTAATAAAAGTATAAAAAAGCACATGAGAAAGAGTTAGAACATTTATTAATAGTATAGATATATTTCCAAAAATCACATGCAAGATTTTCCAAAAATGGATCAAGCTATCTCGAAAATTTTTGAATTTAAATGTGATTTGTAGAGTTCACTTCAACCACAAAAATATTGAATCTGTACGAGTAATGTGTTATAAAGTAATAATAATTACAAATATTACGTAATTAATTGGATGCAAATAAAATTTTTCCTCACAGTAATATTGATTTTCTTTAAAGTATGACTGACAGGCCCTATACCACCTATATATTTAATTTAACTCCAACAATCACATTCGTTATTGACGTTTCATATTAACACTGTCACTTGATCAGTAGTCGCTTTGGCCTCTACCAAGTTTAGCTTTCATAGAAATGGTCAAAAAGTTGTAATAACACCACTCATTCTGTCATTCAGAAGATTATGATAACGAAGTTGGATAAAGTTTTCTCCAAAAGTTGTATGAACACTTAAATTGTGGATAGAAAAAAAAATCTACTGCAAGTAATATTGAGTATTACCGAAGTGAGTCAAAGATATGTAAAAAGCCGTTGACCCTAAGTCTGGCTGATATATCTAGCAATAGTACTTTAGATTTTTTATTTGGTTTTTATTTTATCTCTTATTTCAATTTATTGTATTTATGTCAAATATATCTAACTCTTAATCAATTATTTTTGTAAAAAAATATTTAATACTTGTGTTATATATTTATAAAATGAAATAAGAAATAAAATAAAAAATTTAAACCAGTCGTGCACCCATTTGAGTATGTTTTTAGGAAATCAAGTACGAAGTTCAAATACTAATTATTTATGATAAATCAAATCCATCATTGCCTGAGAAAGTGATAGAAGTAGTAGTTTATAAATTATTATAAAACCCACAATTCTTTCAATGTGAAACAAGAGCATATATTATTATAATCTCCAATGAAAGAGATTAGAAGGAGAGACATGGTCGTCATTTTCACAAGCGATGTTAATGATGATTACTAAATCCAGTGCTGGATATGGAGATTCAATTACCTCAAAATATTATTCTGCTGGCACATATTTTGCAGTGATTTTATACCAAAAAAAAAAAACATCTAGAGATATGGTACAAACAATAATTTTTTTCATTGGGAGCATTACAGATATTTAGATGATTTTAAACAAATTTATATAGGCCACGTTATGTATTTTGGATTCTCTATTTTATTTTTTATTTTAATTTATTATATTTATATTATGTGTATTTAATTTTTAATTAATTATTTTTATATAATAATATTTAATATATATTATATATTTATAAAATAAAATAAGAGATGAAATAGGTAATCAAACATAGGATCTAAATTGCACTTCACGAGCTATATCAAAACTACAAAACAAAATTAAACCTGGTCAGGAAAAAAGATAATCAGAAGTGAAGGGGTTGAACACATGAGCTGCATTAGCCTCAATCAACTCCAACTGCCCTTTCAGCAGATGCATATAAACAACCCAATCCCCATTCCCCTTGGGATTCGGCATTGGCATCACATATCCCGATTTTCCTCCCCATGGAAAATGGTACGAACCGAACACCGGCAATCCCCATCCAAAATCCATTTCTCTAACCGGAAAACGCTGCCCCGACGACACCACAACCGCCGGCTCCTCCTCCGTCACCGGGGTGGCGTATATCTTCGATAGGCCCATCTCGGGGCGGTGCTCCTCCACCCAATCTATCAGCCCAAGAAAATGCTCTTTTGTCACCGCATTTTGCAGAAATTCGTGGACTTCATCTGCCAACCAACTCAATGGTTTTTCTCTCAACTCTTCAATTTTCTTCTCCCCAAATGGCACCGACAAAACATTGCCAAAATATGAAGCGATCAATTTTGCTTCTTTTTCATCTCCGTCGATCAATCTACTCCTCCCGTCAACCACAATCCCCAGCCTGCAGTAATTTTCACCGGCGGAAGCTTTCCCGCCGGAAGCAATCGTCTTCCAGAGGAATGCGCAGAAAGCCTCCAGCTTAGTTCTCCTCCGATTCTCTCTGCTAATACTGTTATCCATATTGGCCAATGCTTGGAGCTCGCTGACGCGTTCTGCCTTGACGTAATATATGCGACTGAGTGCCGCTCCATCGTCGTCTTGGGATTGATCGTCCTGCGGCGGCGGTAGAGCTGAAATGGGAACATACATGTTGTCAACTGAAACGTGATAGCCGCCGGGCCACCGGGGGAGGAGGAGCGATCGGTGGAAGGACGGGGGATGAGACAGTGGCTTCAACTGCGCCATCTCCGCCCATGAAACGAGAAACATATTGGCGGAGTATGCGTCTGCCACCTGATGGGCAAATGTGCACGCCACCACCAATCCTCCGCATTTCAGTTGGGTGGCCTGTAGTCAAATGGAAATCATATTAGTTGTATATTTATTTTCTCTTACCTTTTTAATCTTAATTTCTTGATACAAGTCTACTTAACCTTTTTAAATAAGAAAAAAAAAGTACTATTAGACAACATCAATATTTTTAAAATATGACTAAACAAAAAATCGATGACATTACTGGTTATTAGTTCTACTGGTTGAATCACTGGTTAAATTAGTATAACATTCTAATGATGTAATAATTATATTAAATTTAATAAATATATATAATATTTTAATATTAACAAAAAATATAACTTCCAATTGATATAAAAAGAATATTATTTAAAAAAAATTTCAACTTACTTATTTTTTAGTATATTTTAAAAAAATAATATTATTTTACAATTAGTCAATTATAAATAAATAAAAAATAATATTTTATATTAATTTAAATAATTATTCGTTTCATGCTTCAACTCCAAATAAAAATAAATTCTTCTACGCTAAATATTCTACATAATTTAAAAGAGATTAAATAAAATAAAATAACAAATTAAATATAAACATTCACGTATAAATACCATTTCATTAAATTTCAAAAAAATAAATTCATATTTCAAAAAAATTATATATCCAAACCCTTTAATCATCATCTTCTACTCATAATTTCTCTCTCTCTCTCTCTCTTCACTTTTTTTTTTTAAATTTTCAAAAGGAAAAACAATGAACCAATTAAACTAGTCTAATTTTAATTAGTTTTGATCATCACAAATTTTTATATTTCAATCGGATTGAACTGGCCTTCGATAACCGATCCAATTGATAGGACTGATTGATCCAGCCAAGTTTTCAAAACATTGGACAACATTATAAATATTAAGACTTAAATTTCTATCAAATTAAAATTATCAAATAGCTTTGATGATAGAGTTTTTCTTATTTTGACAGCGATTTACGTTTTAAAATTAATGTAGTAGTAATTAGTTAGTTGGAATGGCTATTGGATCCAATTGCAGTAAATCATTTCTAGTTGTATTTTTCACTTCATAAAAAAATGTCAATTGTACTTTTTTATAAAAATAATTAATATAAATTAGATAAATTTGATATAAATTTATAAAGTAAAATATAAAATTAAATTAAATTGAAATATAAGATGAAATATGAATTTGAATAGAGGATCTAATATCAAGTCTTATTTGAATTTTGGATTAAGGCCCATTATCAATATAATATAAATAATATAATATATATAGACATTAGATATTATAATATATAGATTTTATTTTAAACGTGATAAAATTTTAAAATGCAGAAAAAAATGGAAGCATAAGAGAACCAATTTCCCCTCGCCTGAACTGCAAGAACCCCGCGCTTTCTCTTCGGGACGAGCTTGCCTTCAACGCTTTCATCAGGATTATAAAAATTGATATCCTCCAATTCAACGTCAGCAAAAGCTTCAATGAAATCTACGCCGCTGTTGTCGCAGAGCAGCTCCGGCTCACCGGCGCTGTTCTTGACTAGACCGCCGGCGAAAGCATAGTATGATACCAGAGTTTGGGCCAAGGCCTTCTTCAGAACACCAACCATATGCCCAAAAGACAATCCACTCGGCTTGTTATTGTAGCAAAAGAAAATGCCAACGTCCACCGGCGGCAAGAG
Source organism: Jacaranda copaia (assembly GCA_014898725.1). Classification (NCBI taxonomy): domain Eukaryota; kingdom Viridiplantae; phylum Streptophyta; class Magnoliopsida; order Lamiales; family Bignoniaceae; genus Jacaranda; species Jacaranda copaia. Next base: position 1,391,821 of record JACGDI010005819.1, read on the forward strand.
CAAGTCGAGGTTGGATAGCGGCAACCAGTGCTCTTTCTTTGGCAACGCCGCTGCCACCACCTCAGTTTTGCTCGCCTTCACCTCAAAATCCATTTTCACGTGCATCTTTCTTTTTGTTTTGGTTTAGACTTAATTGGTTTCTTTGAGTTTTGGTAGGTTTCTTACCATCTGGTGGCTCGTTTTAGTCTATGTATAGCCTTCTTTCTAGCAGCTAAATTTAATCTATTGAATAGTTGAAGTTTGATGTGCCTAATCTAATTGTGTGTAGAGAATTCCTATATTTGGTACTGCTAAGGTGCTACCCATCTCCATTCATCTTACCTAGAAATTGAGAGACAATATTGTCTCCACCTCATCTTAAAAGAAGGAATTTCCTATTGTTGAAAGGGATGCCTATTCCTATTGTGTTGCTGATGTGGAGTAGAGGAAGACTTATTCGGCTTACAATTCCAAGTCAACAACCATAACTTGAGCACTTAGCCTGCCCCTCTAGCTCTTAAGGTGATAATTGTCCATATTATTTGTATTGCAGGAATCATGGCAATTCACCTTTAAAATTCAACAAAGCATCTTAGGAATTGCAGTTAACACTCTAAAATTCTTATTTAAGAATTTCTGTTGATATTGAGAATAATTGAAAAGAGTATAAAAAATCTTTTGCTGGAGAGTAATAATACTTTACTTTAAAAATTACATAATAATTTGTGTGGATTAATTCCCCTTATATAATATTATATCAACAATTCACACAGTTATGACTGTTAGATTAAATAACATATTGATTATAATAGTTTTGTCTTTTTCCTAACAATCACATTGTTTTTGATTAAAAAATATAATTTAAATAATTAAATTAAATTACGTATTTAATTAAGTGCTGGATTAAATTATTAGAATTTAATCCACACCGTGTCGTGCTCGTGCTCATGCAAAGTGCTAAGTCTTGATTATTAAATATATATATATATATAATTTCCATGCACTTGGACATTTTTCAAAAAACCTTAAAATAATTCAAAAGCTTAATAAGAGATTTACCTAATAAAGGAACTCTCTTTAACTTATTTTTTCAATGTGGGATTGAAATCCCAAACGAATTCTCATCTCTTATCCACTTAACATACTATATAGAGTTCTAATTAATTCCAACACTAGCAGGGTTGGCAATGAAGCTAATCTCTAAAAACATTTAAAATGAATATATATATATATATATATATATATTAGTGAAAATTGTTAGGATTCCCTCCTAGTTTAGTTTTGATTATGCCTATTTTGTAATTAAATCAAGTTGATTGAAATTATTATGCCAGGTGAACTTTATATAGTAACTCATGGTTGCAGCAAATTTGGAACTTCCTGTGTATAAGATATTACATTTTTGGTATCTTATCGTTGCACCATTTAAGGAGAAGAATGAGCTGATGCAAAAGGAAATCACACTATCAGATTAATTCTTGAGGATTTTGTACTCAACTATTTTAAAAGGAAGAAAGTGTGGTGTAAAGGGCATGCTAGTGCTATTAAGTGAGAAAAGGATTACTCCTATGTTCAATTGAGTGTCTTTCTCAAACTCCAATTTAGCTTGCTATGTGTTTAATGTAGCCTGTGAAATTTCGAGAAGCAAGCATTGCTTATTGTATTTGTTGTAATCTATTTTGATAAATAAAGTGCAGGTTGAAAATTCTATGTTTTTTGGCTTATGTAGTGGATTAGGTTCATTGAACCATTATAACTATCTTGTTTGTCTCTTTATCGTTCTGTTTATTTTTGTTATCTCTGTAATTTCAGTTATATCTAAAAATTTCAATTTATTATCTTGATATACTGCTTGACTCCTTTAAGTCCATTACCCTTTTGGATCTTTATATTCTTTTAAAAACATAATAAGTAATAAAAAAAAATTATCATTAATAATATGTATAAAGTAATAATGATTTTTATTTTTATCACTAATAATATTTTTTTAATGAATTATCACAACATGACTCAATAATTTCACAAAAACTCATGTCTTGAATTGTGACCATTGACTATTAATCAAAACTTAGTGATAATAAAAATTACCACTATAATTTGTAACAAAATTTTCATTGTCTTTGGCTGTCAACATAACATGTGTCAATAATTGTTAATGTTGATAATTTAAACAATATTTTTTTCGCTATTTAGTTTGTAAAAATCATGAAAGTGACAAAATAATATCTCTTATCATTCAAAATATATAATTAGTGACAACTTTTGTATTATCATCTACTATTTTTTCACTAATTTATCTTTTCATTTCTTGTAGCTAGTAAACAAAATAAAAACCTTAGGAACAATACAATTTCGGTGGATTAAAGTTTTCAGTTTTATTGATATTTTAATAAAATTCAGACAATGGAAGTTTTTCTTTTTATTATTTTCTTTGTGCACCTTTTTTAATTTAATAAAATTGAAAAAATGAATTTTTTTTTTTTGGTGCTTTCCTTTAACACGCGCTTAGAATTGATTATGATTCGAATTTTAAACATTATAAATATAAGTGCGAAATAATGTCACTCAATCTGGATGGAAATCATAGTTTAGAAAAGACATTTCACAAGGGGCTCTTATAATCATGTTAAGGAAAGCTCTTCCCTATCATTCTGCTTGACTTCAAAGATGATTGATTAAATTTATTTGAAATATCTTATAATTTTTTATGTTTTATAAGTTTTTATATTTTGTAACATAACTTAAAACTTCTATACAATAATGAAATTTATTTAGAAAAGAGTTCTTAAAATATTTGTATAAATTAAAATCATAAAACCTATAAAGAGTTACTAGAATAATTTTGTCATAGTTAATATAATTATAATAAATAAAATTTATTAAGATCATTAGACCTCTATTTTATTTAAAAGAATTTATAATTTTCAAATTTTATTTTGAAAACTTATAATTTTCTTAACAATATACATTAAACACATTATAAATTTTATATGATTTTTATACTCAGTTCCATGATAGAAGCAACTTCTAATATCCAAAAAATAGTTTGGAAAAGGTACAAACTCATTCAAATATCCTTATGTGACAGCGCAGCAAAATATCTAAATAAGCCATTTCATTAAGTGGCCATTTGGTTTTGTTTTCAAAACCTCTTTTTATTTTTATTTTTAAAAATAATAATAGAAAGTTATCAATTTCTCCTTTATTTTTATAAATATTTTTAATTTTAATATATTTTTCTAAACACATTATTATACACTATCTTAATTTTTTCTTTTCATTTTCTTTTAATATTTACACGACTTTTAATACAAAAGTATTATATTTTTTAAATACAATTTATTTTTAACCTTATATAATTATCACATTTTAAATAAAACCTCCAAATAACTTTTTATTTTTAAAAACACATATATAATTAATTTTTTACTATTCTTTTTTACTAAATAAATAAAAATACCTTAAAAAATAAATCCAAACGACCGCTAACAACTTGTATATGACAAATATGGAGAAGTGCATTATTGATCAGATTGTACAAAGCAATAACTAATTGCTCGTGTGCGACCTATTCTTTTTTAACTTGAAGGCTTAATTGTACCTTCATCCGCCGCCTCGTAGATTTTTTCCAAGCATTTAAACTTCAATTTGGAGGCATGTGGTCCAAACCCAATAAAAACATATTAGAAATTTGTTAGATTCAAAAACAAATTTTTAATCTTATTTTTTACATGTGAAATTTATATTATTGAATTAAATACTATTTAACTTTAAACCCCATAAAAGTTCAATCAGGACTTTAAATCCAACGTCTTTAAGAGAGGGGGCTATGTGTGTACGTCCACTTGAATTTTTAGATGAAATAAGTATAATACATTCGGGTAATTCACAGCTATTAAATTTTAAGGGATAGATATATAATTTAATGATCGAGTGAATTCAATGCATAGTACTTGATTCGTTATAGCACATCTCTTTACGAACAGTGAGTTTGGTGTTTTGGTACCTATTTCTTCGTTTAGACATTTAAAGGCCTCTTTTTCTAACATGATTTGATTAATTACAATTTTATTTAAAAATCAAAACACCCATTTTTATATATTACCATATTATATAAGCATCGATGAGCATGTGAATAGTGCCACTGTGCAGGAGATGCTTTTTTCTATTTTTTTCTTGTTTTTCAATGCAAAACGACGTCGTTTTCTAGGTTGATGTGCTATGTGGACTTGTACACTGGGCTTCTTTTATTGTATGCTATTTTGGCTCATGCGAAGAGGTCAAAAGAAAATGGATCTTTTTCTCTTTTTTTTTCCCTGACTTACTCTATTGAGTTTTGTGTGGTCTTATCAGTCTTCGCTTACCAAGAAGAAAATAGAAGAAGCCATTTTTGGAAAGCTCGCAATCCATCCCAAACCCTAGCTAAGACTCCTCCTCAGTCCTTCGCTAACCAAGTGCCGGGTTGACACTAAAATCACTGCTGAAATGGGTCGTCTCTAAACAAAAAGATGAAGAAAATCTCCCGACAAGTGACTAGGCACTATTTGAAGATGATGTTGGATTTCCACACCAAAAATTAGATTTTCCTTTCAAGATATAAAAAAATGATTGAAAGTAGAGAGCGAGTGAAAGAGAATGACGATGGTGGCATTGGAGCACTTCTCGAAGTCTTGTTTGCTTCTTTTTTGTAAAAAATGATAATTTGCTTTGTTGTTTTAGTGCAAAGAAGGCAAAAAATGTCGCATGGGAAGTTTAAGCACTAAATGTTATAAAATTGGAGTATTTGTTTCCTATTTTCTTGGACGAAATTGATTCTCTGTGTTCAATTTTATCCATGCTTTTATTCAGGTATGTTCTAATTTATTTTGTAGCTGATTTTTATTTTGTAGTGGACAAGATCAATTACTTCCAAGTAAAGAGGATGAAAGACTTCACCAGGTGTTGCCAAAATGTGAGATCCGTGCATTTGATTACCGTGGTCATGCCCTCTTCTTGGTAAGTCGATGCACCCACCCACCCACACCCTCAATCACACTAAAATAGAGAATTATATCAGAAATGAATTCATGGGAATAGAATAAGATCACCAAGACCAAGTCTTGTGTAGATTATGCAGTAGCTAATGAAGGATCAAGCGACAAGTCATAGTTAGAGTCAAACAGTAATAAAGTTTTCATATACATGCTATGGTCTTAATTAGTTATCCAAGAATTAGAAAGGAAAGAGTAGTGATAAAGGTGAGTGCAAGTACATGCAACTTATTGACCACTTCTATAAGTCTTTTAGATTATTCAACTGCTTTCTGAAGCAATTTGTCATACGCCAAACCTTTATTTGTGTTAAAGCTTTTATATATGTAATTTGATCTATAACATGATGTCCATGAGTTTTGCTACGTAGTATACATTTTTGCATACGTTGATCACAGGATATCCATTTATATGCAGAAATGTGGTGTTAATTTTGTATCGATCTTAACTAGTGCCAGTTTCTACCAGCATGTAGAATGCCACGATTATATCTTAGATTACTTGCCACCAAGCCTTTCTAAATTTCAAAGAGTCTACGAACCACAAAGGTTAATTGAAATTTATGATGAATACAAACATTTGTTTGCAAAAATAGCCATAATAACCTAACTACTACTTACCATTTTGATTAGATGGATTGATGCTGCCACTAACCTTGTGATGCTATCAACTCTGGGAAGTGGAAAAATTGTGAGAGATCTTGTTGGAGATCCTTCTGAAGGACCAGCACTATCCCTCTAGTGGCCCATTTTGGACGGAAAGAAACATTCTTTTATGAGGAATAGCACATCTAATGATGCTTACTAAGTTGAGGGAAGGAAAATTACGTACTTTATCATCTTTGATATATTTAGGATCATGGGAGCTGTTCCAGTATTAGCAACTAATTTCTATAGGCTTTTCTCGAAAAAATCCTATGTCTTACTATATCCTAGAGGAAGGCAAGAGGCACTTCATAGGAAGGTAATATACTCTAGCATCTTCTGTAGTCAATAATCTATATATGTTTCACTTAATTATCTGTTTATGATCAATTATCTGCTCAAATCTAATTTTTCCCAAATTCCAGGGTGAGGAATACAAATTATTTTGGCTAGAACAATTAGGGTTTGTTAGGATGGCAACAAGGTTTAGAGCCAAAATTGTACCTTTTGGTTCTGTTGGGGAAGATAATATTGGTTAAGTAAGATTTTAATATAGTCCTATTATCTATGTCTTAATAGTTCTTCTTGCTTGTTCTCCATCACATATATTCTATGCGAGATTAATGCAGCTAGAAAAGTCCATTTATATTTATAAGTTGCCACCTAAAGTTGATTTTCTAATATACAAAGTGAATTTTGTAATCCTTTCATTAGTTACTCTTAAATTACAATGCTATAAGAAACATTACACATTTCAAGGATGCTACAGAAGAGCTAACAAATGAGACAATGAAGTTGAGGTAATCTCTATCCACCACTATCAGTACATATATACATTAATTGCTCTATTTGCATTGACTATTACTTTGACGTAAGAAAAATTGGCTACATTTTGATCAAACTGTTTTAGGACTGATGTTGTAGGAGAGGTTTCAAACCAAGATGTTCACCTTCCAATCATTCTACCCAAAGTTCCGGGATGTTTCTATTACTTATTTGTGAAGATTATGGAGTCTATATGTAATTTGATGTTGTCCTTGATGATTTATATAGTCAATATGAAGATCGTTTTTAATCTTAATTTTATTTAGTGAGAATCTTACTGATTTCTCTCTCTTCTTTTTTTTTAGGTTATTTGTAATTGAATTATTTCATATTGAAGTTTGTCCCAAGCCAATAAGATATGCATCGATGATGGTGGACTTTCATAATTGATTATGGGCTAAATGGAATAGTCTTAGATAGTCTGCAAGTTTGGTTCTACTAAACCTACACTTATTCACACTTCAATAGGAATTCCAAGAATTAACTGAGAATAGTTTGATATTCCAACAGTTTTAGTAATAACCATCAAATTTCAAAAATCTTTTCATCTTTGTTTTTCTTTTGCAATATCATGTTTAAATCTAGAGTTGGACATGAGAAATGACAAGAAATAGAAGATATAGCCCTTCAAAAATAGTATACCTATATCATAAATTCTTAATTTAACTATAAAATTGATTTACCAAAATTTGAAGTACATACTTTCGTAGCCAGCCTGATCAATCCATATATGATAATATTATATATATATATATATATATATTAATTTTTCTAAAAATAATATTGATGATGCTGAAAGCTGCTTATCGAGAAAAAGGGAGTTGTGCTACAGGTAAATCGACCAGGGAGGTTGAGTACTCAGGGTTGTGTATAACTTGGGATTTGAGATCTGCAACCACAACACACGTTAAACTAGCCAAGGTACCCCCGGCTAAGGCACTCCAACGCTCAATTTAGTTTTGGTTGAGATGAAGAGATCGAACATAATACAGAGAATGTATGGCTTATAGTGTATTGAGCATTACCTTTAGCGTAGTTGAGCATGAAGTATTTATAGCCTTTTGTAGGCGTGATTTGATCCTAGAACCTTTATCGGGTGTACTGACTTTTGTCTTTACTAGGAGGTTGGTGGTCATTCCATATTCAGATCCCGATACTGTTTCAGATGGCTAAATCTTCTATTTTCCAAGATGAACAATGCCAGTAGAGGTGCGTCTCTGCCAAAGTTGGTGGCAGGGTTGGCAGAGTTGTCAGAATTGATGGCAGCGATTGTACCAGCTGTCACACGTCATTAATGCAGAGACATGCGACCTGTCAGACTAATAAACACGGCAGGGATCCGAGTCAACGCTGGAGTGGATTTTGAGGTCGATACATGTTGACCAAACTCAAATATTCAAACTTCTGGAGTGGTCCTGAGGTCGATAAGGGTCGACTGCAAACCCTACCAAGTAAGGTTGATATCGATCGACCAAACAGACTTATCGTTGGGCCTCTTGGGATTCTCATTGATGTTGGGCCTAGTAGGTTATCTCATATCATGAGCCCCCCCAACTAACGGTCCTGATCGAGCTTGTTGATAAAAAAGAGTAGGGAGTTTACATTCAACCATCATGGGTACTATGCTCGACAAGAATTTTTGAATTCTCGACCCAGGTTTTTAAACTGCTGACCAGGGTTTGAGATAATTTGTTTATATTTAATGCGGCTATTAGGGTGCAGAATACGATGCGTACTGGGATAGGCTGTCATCATAGCAGTTACACGAATTTTCGCACATGAATACCTATAAATAGGGGGATAACTGACTCCATTTACACTTTTGCTGCCTAAACTTCTGGTCGAATCGCCATCTTTAAAGCCCTTCAAGTTCTGCGCTTTGTCTTTTTGAGATTTCCACTATAAGTGTCTTTGCTATTCTTGTTTTGTTCTACCTTTCCTTTATAGAAGTATGTCTGCTAGCCCCAATTCTGATAGCACTAAGGTAGAGAATATGGCTCATGGGGAGAGACTGGGGCCGAGAACACATCTGAGTCATCTCGTGGGAGGGAGTTTAGCTCATTCACGAGTAAAAGCTCTAGCTCAAGTAGTAGCAGTAGCTCGAGCGATGTTAGGGTAATATCAAATGGGGAGACTGGCCCTATTGATATGCCTACAAGTCGAGGTCGATTATTTACCCCTAACCATTACACCAAAATAGCCTCCAAAATAACTACTGCCAATTTAGTCCGTATTAGAGCAGCGTATCATATCCTTAATACGTATGAATTGGTAGCGCCTGGGACCTAGGGTAGAACGCATCGACCTCTCCGAGGATTTATAACTATATTTGAGGAGGGGTTGAAATGTGGCCTTAGGTTCCCGCTTGCCCGCCCATAGTCGACCTCCTCATAAGACTAGGGGTCTGCATCACCCAACTACTCTCAAATTATTTTGCTACACTTACAGTTTTGCCGTGCTGATGCACCTATACAATCAGCCAGCCACTTTTGCCAATTTCTCCAATTTATTCTACCTTTCCATGTCCCAAAAGTCAGGCAATAACGAAGAGTTCAATTTCTATTACCTGACTGCTTGATCTCGATGAAAATTTTTGATATCCACTACTTCTTCTTATGAGCAAGAGTGGTAAAAGTACTATTTTTATATTTGAGGGCTGGGGGTGCTTGCTATTTTGAGGGGTTGGTGGAGAGGGCTTATAGAGATGTTCGGAAACCAAACACTTAATTGGCCCAACACCTTCATTCGGGATCTGATTAGATTTGGGCAAATGGAGGCCTCAATTCTGACCAAAGAGAGGTGTTTGGTTCTGGTTGGCCTATCACCTGCCCAGCTCGACCTGTCTGCGGGCGATCAACTAGGTAGAAACTTTTTGTCGATTGTTTCTATTGCACACTATCTTTCTACTCGAATTTGATATTTATTTAAATTATTTACCCATGCAGATCGCAACGACATAATGGTTCACAGCTGTAATGAATCCTAGGTCTGGGCACTGAGGGTCGAGGTATGTCGACAAGCTGCTGTTGCTGCTTGACGAGGAGGTGTTGCTGAGCAGGTAGGCTCATCGAGGTTAACATTTGCACTGCCTCCACCACAAATCGAAGCGGGTCCTAAGACCCAATCTACTCATTGGGAGGAGCCTGAGCAGAGCAGCCCTGTGGGTCGAGGCAAGAGGTAGCTAGTCGAATAGGGAGGTTCAACTCCAAAGAAGGCTACTAGAGGTAAAGGAAAACAAAAGGTTGTGACAAGTTAGGATCTATTTGGAAAGCCTAATGACGGCCTGATGTTCTGACTTCCTCAGCTATTTCCTCTACGATTCACCACTAATTAAGATCAGGAGATAACTGACTCAACCTTAATCCTCGAGAGAGGGCTGATTGTCGTCGATGCTCTAAAGTGGATGACCTTGGGGCTTTTTGTGAACGACCAGCGAAAGTTAGTAAACCTGAGTCAGCTCGGGACGATGAAAGCAATGTCCTATTACTGCAATGTGGTAAGTACGAGATCAATAAGCTTGACCACATCTTTTTTGTTATGCTCATAGTGGTTTGAGAATGACACTGCTGTGTTTCAGATAGGGCAACTGGGCTACAACATATTTCGATAGTCTGAGATAGCACTGGCTGCCAAGGAAAAGTTAGAGGCTGGAGGAGAGATGAAAATGCTTAAGGTGCAGCTCGAATCCTCCTAGCTCCAGGTCGAGTAGCTGAATAAAAGGGTAGCCGACCTCCAACAGCAGCTTGACGCCAAGGATCAGTAGTTAGTTTAGGCCGTCGAGGATTAGAGCCACATAGATAACATTATCAAGAAAGCCCATCTCGACCTTTATGTAAGCTTCAGTTCTGGTCGAGCCAAAGGTTATGCGGAGGCGACTAGCCAAGCTAAAGAGGCCTTCCTCCGGCATTTGTCCTTGGTGCGGTGTGAGGCTATTGAGCAGTTTGTGGTGAGCACTGACTTCCAAGACGCCAGTGTGGTTGTAGCCATGGACGATGCCCGCGAAGCATATCACCAGGCCATTAAACAACTGGAGCACATGGGTTATTGTTTCCATATTGAGGATAGAAGCTGGATGAGCCTCATGATCAATGATAAGCTGGAGACTTTCCCCAAGCCCGAGAAAGGCGGCGCTGAGCATGCTCTGGAGGGCGAACCTACTGCTATCGCACACGGCGCATCGCTGTCTGAGAAGAAAAAAAGAAAGTTGAGGTCGATGCCTAGCTGGAGCAAATATGTGTGGAGTTCGCATTCCCAGAGGATCTCGTAGCCTAACTAAAGGATGAAGAGGTCGACCTGGCGTAGTATGTGTTGTGGTCGACTAACTTTATGGGTGATCTTTCGGGACCTTCTAAACCTCCTCAGGCAGTCTCTTTGCTCGCCTGTGCAGCGCTCGAGCCAGACTCATATTGGGCTGAAAGTAGTCAAGAAGAACCAGGCCAACACTGAAGTCGAGTCAAACCAGCTTTTTTTTTTTAGTATGTACCCTGTCAGAGTATTATCAATAAAAACATATCTTTTCTTTCATTTTTCTCTTGTAGCGGCATGCATAGCCTTTAACTTTTGTTGTGATAATGTGAAAAATATCTGGTTGCCTGTTGCATAGTAATGGTGTTGCACGACTGTGTCGTCGATTGCTTCGTATTGTTAGTTGACTATTTGCTCAACCTTAAGAGTTAATTACCCCTCAAAAAAGAGATGCATCCCTTGCTAAGTACGGGGTCGACAAAAAATGGATGGTCGAGTAGAATAACTCAGGTTGCCAGGAGCCATTTAAGTGGCAGCTAGGGGCTACTTAGTTGTCGACTACGGGGTCGATTTGGAACTTGGACGGTTAAGAGCTGTTTACAATAGCAAGGGGCTGCTTAGTCGTTAACTACGGGGTCGACAAAAAACTTGAACGACTAAGAGCCGTTTAGATGATAGCAAGGGGCTACTTAATCGTCGACTACAGGGTTGACTAGAAACTTGGACGGCTAGGAGCCGTTTAGGTGATAGCAAGGGACTGCTTAGTCGTTGACCTCATAGTCGTTGACTAGAAACTTGGATGGCTAGGAGCTGTTTAGGTAGCAGCAAGGGACTGCTTAGTCATCGACTACGAGGTCAACTAGAATCTTGGACGGCTAGGAGCCATTTGGATGGCAGCATGGGGCTGCTTAGTCATCGACTACGAGGTTAACTAGAATTATTAAAGATAACAATTAAGTTAACAAAATTGCAATTTTATTTAAGCCAATAGGTCACAAGGATAAGCACCATATAATTTTAAATAAAAAACTTCTTGAGATTAATTGTGTTCCACGGGCGGGAGAGTTTCTCTCCATGCATGTTAGCCAGTCTGTAGGTATTATGCTTTGCTACTTTGATAACGGAGTATGGCCCTTCCCACTTTGGTTCGAACTTGCCCACATTCTTGGAGACCTCCACCTTCTTGAAGACAAGATCCCTAATGTTGAAACGACACTCTCTGATCTTTTTATTATAGTTTTAGGTCATCTTCGCTCTATAGCCTCTTATCGACGCTCATTGATAGTATTGTAAGCCTCCTGTCGATGCTCGTTGATAGTCTCGAGATCCAGCTTCCTCTCCGATGTGTTTCTTAGTGGGTGGAAGTGGATGACCCAAGCAATATGTTAGATCAATTCTGAAGGTATGACTGCTTTCGACCCATACACTAGGCTATAAGGGTTGTAACCAGTGGTTGCTTGGGGAGTTATCCTGTAAGCCTATAGCACGCCAGACATGTCATCTACCCAGTTTGCCCTGGTGTCCTGAATTCTGGCCTTTAATTTGTCGAGGATAGTTTGATTGGTAACCTCGATCTGACTATTCGACTGAGGATTGCCTACTAATGTGAAATATTGTGCGATTCTCAAGGTCTCGCACCAACCTCGTGTACTCTTACTCTGAAACTGAGTGCTATTATTTGAAATAAGTACCTTGGGCAGCCCAAAATAGCAAATAATATTCTTCCATATAAAACTTTTTATGGCCATGTCGGTTATCTTAGAGACTGCCTCAACTTCAACCTACTTGGTGAAATATTCAACTGCTAAGATTATAAACTTCTGTTACCCTATTGATCTCGGCAAATAGCCTACTATATCGATTTTCCACTGATTAAACAGCTAAAAAATCTGAACATTAACCATTGGTGTGGCTGGCTAGTGCGGTAGGTTTGAATGGACTTGGCATGATGCACACTTGCGTGTGAAATCCATTGAATTTTTCAATAATGTTAGCCAGAAGTATCCACACCTGATTATTTTATGGGCAAGGGACCTCCCTCCAGAATGGTTGCCACACATGCTTGCATGAATATCCTGCAACACTTCCAATGCCTGATCTTGATCCAAACAATTCAAGGGGGCTCCGACGAAGGATTTTTTGTATAATTGACCATGTTCATCGAGGGTGAATTTGGAGGCTTGACCTCGAAGGTGCTGAGCCTCATTCTTGTCATCGGGGACAATGTCTTAGTTGAGATATAGTTTTATTGGAGTCTGCCAAGAAACAGAAGTCTTGTCGATGGCTGTTATAAGATTTTTATCAGAGAGTGCGATTGACGACTTGTCTGAGACCAAAAATGTGATTTTCTTTTCTTTTGTTCCTTTGATTGAGCTGGCAAACTTGGAAAGGGCATCTGCCCGTTCATTCTCAGATCGAGGGACCTGACTGAGAGTAAATCATTAAAACGACTGCTGCAACCTTTTTACCTCGGCCAGGTATCGGGCCATCGACTGTTCTTTGGCTTTGAAATTTTCTCTGACCTATTCTATCATTAACTAGGAGTCCATAATCGCAATCAAGTGTTCGACCCTACGCTCAAGCGCCATTCTCATTCCTGCCAACAGGGCCTCATACTCAACTTTATTGTTTGTGACTGTGTAATCTAGTTTGATTGCAAAATCATACTCCTCCGCATCTGGGGAGCAAAGAGCAACCCCAATTCCTCCTCCATATGTGGTTGAGGACCCATCGACATGTAGAGTCTAAACAAGAGGAGCAGTAATACTTTTGTCGGGTAAGTCAACTCGCTCTGTAATGAAGTTTGCAAGTACTTGAGCTTTGATGGCCGTTCTAGGTTGAAAACTGATGTCGAACTCTCCAAGCTTGATTGCCCACCTGGTCAATCTTCCTGATGTATCTAGCTTCGCCAACACTTGCTTCGATGGATGGTTTGTTAGTACTATAATAGAATAAGACTGGAAATACGGTCTCAACATTCGAGCAGCAGTCACTAAGGCTAATGCAAATTTTTCAATCTCCAAATAATTATGTTCTGGCCCTCGGAGTGACTTACTGAAATAGTAAATTGATCAATGGTCGCCATCCCGGGTCAATACCAGTATTGAACTGATTGACACTTTCGAAAATGCTAAGTATATCTAAAGAACTTCTCCCAACTTGAGTTTTGCCAACATTAGGGGTGAGGCCAAATACTACTTCAACTCGATCAGTGCCTGGTCACACTGTTTTGTCCATCAAAAACTCATCTTTCTAGCATTTCTGAGAATTTTGAAAAAGATGAGGCTTTTATCGGCCAATCTCGTGATGAACCTTCCCAAAACTACGATTCTCCCAACTAGTGTCTAAACGTCTCGAACCATTCTCGAAGGGATGACATCTAAGACTGCTTAAATTTTTTGTGGATTGGCCTCAATGCCTCTTTGGCTGATCATATAGCCCAAGAATTTTTCTCCTCAGACCCCAAATATACATTTATTCGGGTTTAGCTTTGACCCAAATGCCCTCAATATTTCAAAAGTATGACTGAGGTCGAGCAAGCGGTCTTGGGCTTTTTCTGTCTTGACTATCATGTCATCGACGTAGACTTCCATCGATTTTTCAATCTTGTCTTTGAACATGAAGTTGACTAATCACTGATAAGTTGCCCCGATATTTTTTAAACCAAACGACATGACAAGAAAACAATATAAATCATTAAAAACAACAAAAGATATTTTATCCCTATCTTCAGATGCCATGAATATCTGATGATAGTCTTGAAATGTATCCATTATACTCAACAATTCACACCCAACAATTGAATCGACTAATAAATCTATCCGAGACAGGGGGCAAGGATCTTTGGGGCATGCTTTATTCAAATTGACAAAATCAATACACATTCACCATTGTCCCTCAATTTTTGGAACTAAAACAACATTATAAAGCCAAGAGGGATACTGAATTTCTACAATATAC